>PVJH01020313.1:0-40945 GCA_004026705.1 Nesogale talazaci | reverse complement strand
CCACAAAGGTTTTCTCCATTATGCACTTAGTGGGGAAATATTTCAGGTTTTTCTCTTTGCCCCCTAAATTCCATGTCCAGATACACTAAATTATTTCCCCTCTGAAAGACCTTTGTAAACTGAAGACCAGAAAGATTCACAGCAAAGGTTCCCCCTAGGAAGAACACAAGCAGCATCACTTGGGGCCAGTTGCTCTGCCTGTCACAGCTACGAAACCAAAGATCCCAGCAGTCGGCAAACTGCAACTCGAGAGCCAGTCTCGACTCTTTCCATACGCACATGCGGTGCTGCAGTTAAATTGAAATGTCGCAAAGGATGGTATTCAAATCATAGGGATCGCGTTTGTTTGTAAGATCATATTTATGGCCCCCCTGAATAATTTTGTGGGAGGCATCACTGCCCTCTGGTGGTGGGAGTAGGAGGCCCAGCCTTGCTCCTGGAGAGCTGCTGCTGGATTTGAACCTCCAACCCAGTGGGCCGCAGTCCCGAGCACAACCACTACGCCACCGGGGCTCAGCCCGCCCCTGAATAATTTTTAAAAGGAGAGGATTGACTCTTCCATCTCAAGAGTTTGCTGGCCCCTGGACGGAACCATTGGACAGACATGTACATAACCCCCAGAAACAAGTCACCCAAGTTTTGACCATTGGACATGAGACTGTTTCATAATATTGGACAGAGGGGTGCGGTGGCTAGGAGATCATGCTTGTTAAATTATCTGTGCCATCAATAGCCTACTCTGCTGGCATCTAAACAACCCAGCTCGCTGGCCAAAGGCTGGGATTATCCAGGTGATCCTTATTTTTGACCATCACCCTTCACCGCTGTTGACACTGTCAGTCGCCATGGTGTTGATTCTAAAGCAGGGCTGCCTGTGTCTTACAGCAGCCTGTGTCCAACTGGTGGAGAGTAGGGTTGTCTTGGCTGTCTTTTTTTTTTTTTTTTTTAATCAGGAAGTTCAATTTTATTTGGTGGGTATAAGTGAGGCAGCGCAGGGCTACCCGGCCTTCATGAATGCAGGGCCCGCCACTTGTGCACAGGGCCACGGTGAGGGATGCACTTGACTCCACAGCCGTCCAGGATGAGGCGCTTCTCAGCCACCATGCCCTCAAACTCATCGGCACTAAACTTGGTGAAGCCCCACTTCTTGGAGATGTGGATCTTCTGCCACCCAGGGAACTTGACCTTGGTCTTGTCTGAGGCCTCAGTCACAGGTTCCTTGTTTTGAAGCTCGGTGCAATGGACGTGATAACATGGCCTATGTGGACTCTAGCCACCGTGCCTTGAGATTCCCCAACAGCACCTCGCACCCCAGTTTGGAGCCTGGTTTAGGGAGAAGAGAAATTAGCCAAGCCCGAGGCATCAAAGAGGAGCCAAGGATTGTTTGTCTCCAAGGTCCCTTAGGGCAGCCTCTACAGGACCAGAGACTGCAGACTACCCAGGAGGCTTGCTGTTTGCAGCCAGTGCACACGCTCCCCTCCCCCCCCCCCCCCAGGGAGGAGGATGGTCAGCTTAATGGGCTGTAAGTCTTAACAGAAGCAGACCACAGGTCTGCTCTCCTAGGTGGCCCTGGTAGGTTGGAACCAGGAACCTTGGTTGGCAGCTGAATGTAAGTTGTGTGTGCTCTTCAAAGGACCCCATGAGTAAGGGGCCAGCACCACCAGCCCAATGCACCCATAAAACCAGAAGGCAAAAATAAGCGAACTCCAAGGCCTAGCGGAGGCAGTCCAGTGGTCTGACAACAAGCTCCGACCCCGCCATTAGACTCCTTCGACGTCAACGGTGGCTGCTGTGCTTGCCCACTGTGTGCTCGGTGCCCACTGGGTGCTCGGTGATGCTTGACTTGCCCGTGTCTCTGTCTCTCCGTCTAGAGTAGAAGGGACACTAGTTCCTGCACCCGAGGAAGTTCAGTCGACCAGCAGCTCTTCCATGCATTCTCTCAGTCCGTTCTGGGAGGTTTTCAGAGGAGTCCTGGCCGTCATTACATGCTGGCCTGCCACCTGCAAGGTCAATCGTTTGAATCACCCCCCACCCCGGCCGCTCCTCAGGAGAATGAGAACTCCCGCTGAGTTACAGTCTCAGAAACCCAGGGGGCACATCTTCCCTGTCTTATAGGGTTGCTCTGGGTCCGAATCAACTCGAGGGCAGTGAGTTTAGCTGAGTTTAGCTGGGTTTTTGGTCGGGTCATCCCTTTCTGATTCACCCCATTTTCCCGGATGGGAAGGCTGAGGCACAGAGGAGTTATATGCTTGCCCAGACTAACACATGTCAACGTGGCTGCTCAGACTCGTCTGGCCCGCTTCCAGAGCCTGAGCCTCCCAGTCCTTCGCTGCAGCAGCACACTCTCATGATGGGGGCTGGGGGGGGGGGTGCTTTCAAAAAGCTTGTGGAAAAATGAAGAGACAAAGAGATGGTTCCACAAACTTTTGGAAGCCCCCTTCGTGTGTGTGATTGATCAACATTTCCTAGTATGGATCGCCGCTATTTAGAAGGGCAGCCAGCAGCTTGGCCATACCTCAGCGAGGCTCCCTGTACCTCTTTAGGGCACGCCTCATGAGAGGGGGAGAGTCGATTGACTGACTTGCGAGGGGTGGTGTTTTCTTGGGGATAATTGCCTTTTACCTACGTGACAGCAGGCTCCATATTGCTTGTGATGTTCTCGGATAGGAGGGCATCCGAGGGAAGGGCGGGGACGCTTCTCAAAGTGTCATCTGCTTCTTCCAGGGCCAGCTCCGTCACCTGGAACCCACACAAGATGATGGGCGTGCTGCTGCAGTGCTCCGCCATCCTCGTCAGGGAGAAGGTCTGTTCTCCGGCCTCTCTTGGCAGGCACCAGAGAGAAGAACGTAGGGCAGTGGTTCTCAACCTGTGGGCCGAGACCCCATGGCGGGGGGAGGGTGTCAAACGACCCTTTCACAGGCATCACCCGATTCATCACAGTAGCAAAATTAACGATGAAATAGCAATGATAATAATTTTATGCTTGGAAGGGGCGAGTTACCACCACATGAGGAACTGTGTGAAAGGGTCTTGGCGTTAGGAAGGTGAAGAGCCACTGGCCTAGGGCCTCTTCTGGGTCCTGGTTTGTCAGAGGAACCAGCCTTGACATTAATATCACGGGTCATGCAGTTGTATGGCGATAATTATTAATTGTTATAGTAAAGTCATAGCATGAGAAAGAGAAATAATAAGAGTCAGACATATATTATGATGGCATGCTCATCTCAGCCCCGCTTGGTGGCCCCCATGGAGTGAGAGAGAGTGGGGGGAAGGGAAGACATGGGAGACAGGGATTAGGGAGAGGGGGCTAGTGCCATGCAAGGTCCCTAATGACAGGTAAAGGCACGTCACAGGAAAGGGTTGTGCTACAGATACACATTATAGGAAGAGGAACTGTGGGGTCCCCGTGTGATAAGATGGGTAGACCTAGGTTTCCTGATGGCTGCCTAACCTTGATTGCCCTTGGGTGGGAGACTTGATGTAGCTAAAACTTTCAGGGGGAGTGACCCATTGTCCCAATAGTAGGGGATTGGCCCTATCTTTTGTGAGATACACAAAGGCCTCTGGTAGCTGGAGCCTTTAGGGAGAATAACTAACTTCTGACTTCCATACCAGATACTGGCAAATGGTTACCAATATTTGCATAATATTTTGGTGTAAATATAATTGTGGAGCAGTCCTATCTTCGTCCCACACTGGTTGAGAACCACACAAGCGGTCAGCCCCCTTGTTTGCCTGGTCTGATAACCTGTGGGGGCTCCCTGTCCTCTGCCCATCCAGCCTTGCTCAGTGCTCTGGTCTCCCTTGGGGCACAGAAACTTTCAGGTGATGCTGTCATTTAAGGTCCCTTTGTGTTGACATGCTTTATTTCATCTGACATACTTTGGACACATGTCAAGAATGACGAGCCCCTGGAGAAGGCCATCCTCTTGGGAAAGGAGGGAGGCAGGACACCCAGGAATGTCCTTACTGTGGTGGATGGGCACTGTGGCCTCAACCATGGACTTGAGCCTGGGAACAGGTGTGAGGGGGGTGCAGGATCCCCCACGCAGTGTTTCATCTTGTTGGGCACAGGGTGACTCGATGGTGCCCAGCAATCTTCGGCATGTTTCTACCAACAAAAGTGCCAGAGGTCCAGTGAGGCACCAGCCGTCGCCCTCGGTCAGGATAAACCGTAGGGACATTCTTGTTCTTAGTGTCAATTTGTGGTCCCAGGAGCTGAGATGATAGATAGATAGATAGATAGATAGATAGATAGATAGATAGATAGATAGATAGGATAGATAGGATAGATTATAAAATCTGTTGACCAGCATGCTTCTAAGAATGGATCTGAAAAGAAAAGAAAAAAAAAATGGATCTGTTTCCTTCTGGAACAGCCAGCAATGGGACCCTGCTTCCCATGTCCTCGTACAATTTCTCCCGGCAGTGACCTTCCTCCATGCCTATCTCCAGCCCAGAGGGCCAGACCCTGACGCCTTTGCCAGGCACTCAGATATCCGCCATCAAACCGAGTTGTAGCCATGGAGTCGGGCTGCTGGGACCCACAGGGCTTTTCCTGGACTGTTCTAGTGGCTGCTCTTTTCACTAGAGCCCCGGACCTTTCTTCCCAGCCCATCTTAGCCTGGGAACTCGGCCCAGGCCTGCTGCTGATCATGGTAATCTTCCTGACAGGTAGTGCCTGCAGGGAAGGCCACGATGTTACCACCGTCTCCACAGCAAGAAACTGCCCACCTGCCCCCAGAACATTCTATCCCTACCTCCTGCCCATTGGAGACCATAGCATTTCCCGTCGATGGAAACCACCCCCAGCGCCCTCACACATCGCAACCTGCTCTTACAGCGGCCTCGGGACCCTGATCTGAAGCATCTGAGAGGAAGGATCATTTTTTTGTTTGTTCATTTTGTTTTTTGGGGGACATCACTGTCCTCTGGTGGGAATAGGAGGCCCAGCCTTGCTCCTGGAGAGCTGCTGCTGGATTTGAACCGCCTACCCAGTGGGCCACAGTCCCACATACAACCTCTATGCCACCAGAGCTCAGCCCGTTTTCTTTTTTTTAATTTTTTCCTTTTTTTTGTTTTTTTTTGGGTGGGCATCACTGCCTTCTGGTGGGGGGAATAGGAGGCCCAGCATTGCTGCTGGATTTGAACCTCCAACCCAATGGGCCACAGTTCCGCACACAACTACTACGTCACCGGGGTTCAGCCCTTTTTTAAAATTTTAATTTGTATCTTAATGTACAAATTGTCAGGAGATAGTACATACATCATTATCATTTTATAGTTCAGTCCCATCAGGCAGTGTGGTACGATTGCTACCACGATCCGTTTCCAAACATTATCTTCCTGGACTCCTTGACCTCGCCTCCCCTTTTACATACATGCGCCCTCACCCACCACCATCACCAGCCCCCACCCACCCCATCCCCATATTCTACTTGACAAATCATTTTCTAATCCAAGTGACTAAGGAGAAAGTGGCAACCGGTATCTTTCTCCATGAGTGGTCTTGGGAGGGAGAGATCAGAACAAGTCCTCATCAGGGGATGTGAGGAGACACCTTGCCTGAGGTCCCAAGCCCTTCCTTCCAGCGACTTGCATAGCCAGCCCTGGTTCAGGAACAGCCCCACGTCCGCACAGTGTACAGACGCCGTGTCTCTGCTTCCGGTGACAGGGAATTCTCCAAGGATGCAACCAGATGTGTGCAGGCTACCTCTTCCAGCCAGATAAGCAGTATGACGTCTCCTACGACACTGGGGACAAGGCAATCCAGTGTGGCCGCCACGTGGACATTTTCAAGTTCTGGTTGATGTGGAAAGGCAAGGTAGGCAAAAAAGGCATTCGGGACATAGGGTGGAAATGGAAGGTGGACAGGCCAGCTGGTGATAGACGAGAAGACATGGCACAGATAACTCATGGTGCGTATAATCAAATATCTAGATAAGCCAGCTAACCGTGTCTTTCTTTTTTGTGTGAATGAAATTACTTTATTCCTTATATCAGAGTCCTCACCTTCCATTCAGTCTTCTCAATTTGAATGATCAGGAAGTGTTCTTTTTTTTGGAGTGGGGCATCACTGCCCTCTGGTGGTCGTGGGAGCTACCCAGTCTTGCTCCTGGGGAGCCACTGCTGGATTTGAACCGCCAAGCCCGTGGGGCACAGTCCCGCACCCAACCACTTACACCACTGGGGTTCAGCCAGGAAGTGTTGTTATAACACTCTCTTATCATAACCCCAAATGCGTGCCAAGATAAGACCTTCCACACCAGCCCCCAGGGGTGCTGAGATTACCCATTGCGATGAAGAGTGATGGACGATAAAACCACTGTGCTGTTCCCAGGAGAATCCTGCATTCCTTGATGAGGCCTTGAGTCATGGGCTACCCTTGTAAGTTCTATTTAAATAGTGACTTTCCCATTATTTTGTACTTTAAATGCCCTTCTGGAAAATACACACTTTATTCTGAGAAATTCCCCTACGAGATCGAAGCCATCATGCTCTGAGTTCATCATTAGCCCTCTGGGTTCTAGCTCTCAGTCTGGAATAAAGGCCAACCATGAGCTCTCCCTCCATATATGGCGAGAAGAGTAGATACACATTTCGCTCTTTGTTTCAGAGCTATTTTTGTTTGATCCGGTGACCGAGATTGATCTCACTGGTTTCTATCCCATGTGTTACATTTATTTACAAAGGCATTTGAATCGTTTCCATGTTTCAGTCCCCGCTAATCCCCAAACTCACCGTTTTCCACAGAACAATCAATCTGGTTCGTTTGATATTTCTTCTTCAGGAAGCATTAAGCCGATGGTTCATTTTTCTCTCATTGAACCATCCCATATTTCTATAAAAACCATCCGAATTTTATCTCGACCCTAAAGCGCTCATAGATGTTTTAAACCTATGAAAGCAGTTGCCACTGAGTTGAGTGCAATTCACGGCCTCCCCTGAGCGTCAGAATGGAGCTGTGCCCAGAGGTGGTTGGCGGGGAGAGTAGGTCACTAAGCCTTTCTGCCCCGGCATCTCCGGGTAGACTCCGATCACCCATCTTGCCCTTAGTGGACCAATGACCACCCCTGGAGACGCTCTTTTCACAACTCCATGGTACATCAATCTCAACACAAGCGCTAACCAGCTGAACCCTCTTGTTTTGAAATATCATCACCCTGTGGCCTGTGTCCATCACGTGTGTTTCACTTTGCCCAACAAGAACCTCTTGTGCTCTGCTGGAGCCGTGGCTCTGAGCGCGTCGGTTGTTGGCTGGACCTCGATGTGGACTCCATTCCCGCGTGGGCTGGGTGGAGGGAGGCCTGCTCCCACGTCCGCCTTGTTGGATCCCACACAGCCCGTGCGCAATCCACGAGCCAGCCCTGTGCATCTGCGACTCTCGTTAGCCCCCACCCCCCGGTTCTGAAAGCAGCCATGCCATTGAAAACTCGCAGCTCCACCCATGAGTGTGTGTATCGATAGTGGGAGCCATGACAGTCTCAGGGCAGGTGTGCAGAGATAGCACAGACCTCCCGTCTGCCTGCCTGCCGATCATCCAAGAGGGATACGACCGTGTTTCATGGAAGGCTTGCCTGCCTGCGAGGGGGAGGAGGGAATGGGGCCAGGACTCATGACTGGGGAAGGTGTGTTCTAAAGCTATGATGTCTCAAACTATCCGCAGCAAAGAACCAACACAATAAATGGGAACTGCTGGGGAAAAGATGAAATAAAAACCCACGCAAAAGGCAACCTCAGTTTTTTATTAGATTCGACAGCGATGAAATTGCACTGCCAAATGGCCGTCAACGCTTCCCCTCACTGGATCTCAGCTTCTGCACTCGTTTCATGATGGGCTGGTGGCAAATGGTTTGTGGCCTGGCCTCGGTCCAGAGATGACAATTTGAGTAACCCTGTCCTAGAGGAAGCAGCCCTGGGGGGAGAGTACTTACTCGTTGGGCTGCTAACCGCAAGGTCAGAGGTTTGAAACCACCAGCCACCCCACAGGAGCAAGACGGGGTTTTTGAAGGCTGTGAAGTGTGACAGTCCCAGAAAGTCACAGGGACAGTTCTTCCCTGTCCTGTAGGGTCTCTATAAGTCAGCACCCCTCAATTGGCTTAGGCTGACCCTAAAGCAACCCAAGAAGATGCTTCAGGTGCAGACTGCGAAGCCTGGGTTCACAGAAAATTAAAAGTCCTCTTGAGAATAAATGCCCGGAGACCCTCCAGGGAAAGCGGGCACCCTTCAGTGGATGGCATGCAGCCCTGGTGCTCTAACTACACGGTTCTTCCTAACCTTCCCCAAGGCAATTCTGGGGTGCACTTCCTGTCAACAGATGCACATGCACACGGACATGCCGCCTCTCACCACCAATCCTGACTTTTCTTTTTAAAACACGGCAGGGCACCGTGGGATTCGAACACCAGATCAACAAATGCCTGGAGCTGGCCGAATATCTCTACGCCAAGATTAAAAACAGAGAAGAGTTTGAGATGGTTTTCGATGGTGAGGTAGGTACCAGACGGGCTGCGGGGCAGGTCCGGAGGGCCCACGCAGAGAGTGCCCTCGAACGATCCCCCCACGACGAGCAGCTGCTTCTGAGATGTTCTTCGAGACCCGCTTCATTTCATCCCTTCCGTGTCCACAGACACTTCCCCCAGCGGCACTAGCTGGCTTTCCCGCTACATCGGCTGCTCTCAGCCGGCCCCTCGCAGGTCAGAGGCCTGTTCTTGCCAGATCTGAATTCCCTTCCTCCTTGGGGTTGTCTGAATGTCATGGTCAAGTGTCCCTCAGTCCCAGGCAGCTCACGGGATGGGTATCTCCCTCCCAAGCCAGGTCTTTACTAAGCTTCTCTAGAGATTCCTTAGGAAGAGAGCAAGATAAACTCGGCTCTACCCGGAGTTCACACCCACAGGGCTCATCGGGAGCCGTCCGCCAGGCACCATGCCAGGAGCAAGGTCACACAGCATTGGCCCAGACATGCCTGGCGGACCATGCTCACTGATTCTTGGATCCAGAAAGATCCGGTGGTGAAGAGAAACCCGACATAGAGACCAGTAAAACTCAGACTGTCACCTGCATGCAACAGGGGTCCAGTTATCAAGGAACCTAAACTAGCGAGACACCTGAGAGTCACCAGGTGGGCAGAAAGGAGACTGGAGCCCTGAAGATCCATTATCCAACATTAGCATCTTGAAAACACTCCCAGAGTAGGTTCGAGACAGCAAGTGTGCTCTTTGACACTCCTCAGACGCAGGCCTGATGCTAGCAACTGGGAGAAGCAACAAATCTGTAGCCAGAACTCAGAAGAACTTGACACACACAGGAGGCTTGCATGCCAAGGGTGCTAAACAGGAAGCCCTGGCGGTAAAGCGGGTCCCACCGTTGGGCTGCCGTCTGAAAGGTCACCAGTTCAAATCTCCTTGGGAGAGAGACAAACCAAAACAAAACAAAAACAGCCTTACCATCTCAGAGAGCCACAGAGGCAGCTCACTGAGTCAGCATCAAGCCGATGGCCGTTTTTGAGCTTTATGTAAGATGAATTATACCTCTTAAAAAGTAGCCAGTTAACGTATTGATTTCTTTTTCCCTTTACTGGCAGTAACTTCCGTTATCTAGGAGATTGTTGAGCGAGGAACTGGCCAGGTGTGATTGGCTGCAGGAGGCGTTGTGACTTGGGTGTTCTGCCTTTCAGGTGGTAGGACGCCCCCCCGCCCCCCCAACATCACCCCCAGGCTTCCATCTTTGGTGTGAATTCTCTCCCCCGCTCCCCAAGGGTGCCTATGTGTTTGGGGAACAGATTTCTCTGGAGTTCTCATTTGTCTTTGTGATGTTTTCATTCCCGTTTGCCTGTTTATTAAATCTCTGCAGCCCGAGCACACCAACGTCTGCTTCTGGTACATTCCGCAAAGCCTGAGGGGCATTCCGGACAGCCCCGAGCGGCGAGAAAAGCTCCACAAGGTAGGAGATCTTCTCACGGCTCGCTCTCGGTCTGGTCAGGATGTCCGCCTGCCCAGGCGTCTTTCGGGGGTGGGGAGGGAGATATTTAGAAATAAGACTTGGGGTGAGCCGATCCTAGTGGGGGGAGGGGAAACTCTCTTGTGACATTGCTTCCTTGCTACATTGGTGCCTCCTTGTTGTGTGGTTTTGATGGAATGCGAACCTCTCACCTGTCTGGACCTTAGGCAGGTATCATTTCATTTAAAAGGCTAGATATGAGCAGTTGGAAAACATAAGAAAGATTGGATAGAAGACATACACATTCCTTAAAACAAAAAAAAAAGTTGCCATTGAATCGACTCCCACTCCCCACAATCCCGTGAGCAGACGTGAGCTCCATGAAGTTTTCTGGGGCTGAAGAGGAGGTCACCAGACCTCAGCCTTGAGTGCATAACTGCTTACCTCACTCCGGAACACCACGGGCACCCTGGTGGTGCTTGTGAAACTGCGGGGAAGAGTAAAACGGAAAGGTCGGTGGTTCCAATCCACCAGCTGCTCTGTGGGAGAAAGATGGGGGAGTCTGCTCCCCAAGAGATCACATCGTAGGGAACCCTATGGGGGACACTTCTCCTCGGCCCTTGAGTCAGATTCAACTAGACAGTCCCCAACAATAACCAATATTCTTTCTAGCTGTTGGTAGGATATTTCATTTCAATGTTGTCATCTTCCTTCGACCATGGAACACATATCTGCCCAGCACGGTCTGTGTAGAATGCAGTATGCTGGGTTCTGGGTTACACAGAAACCTTAGGTGGCCTCGCTGCTGACAAACCTTGACTTGGTTTTCATTGGATCGTCCTTGTACTTTGATCAGGAGCCCTGGTGGCATAGTGGGTTACGTGTTGGGCTGCGAACTGCCAGGTCAGCAGTTCAAAGCCACCAGCCACTCCTAGGGAGAAAGACGAGGCTGTCGACTCCCAAGAAGAGTAAGTCTTGACAATCCACAGGGGGGGTTCCTCTGGGACCTGTGGGGTTACGATGCCTCAGAATTGAGTTGTGCCTTGACGGACGTGCCCAGAGTGGTCTAAGAGACGTGATGCCTGAGGGAGTCACTCAGCAGTCATCAGCTAGCCACGTAGGAGCAGGGGGGTCTGCAACACGTTGGTTTGCCTTCATCTCGATGTCAACACCCATGATGGGGAGCAAGGGGCTCCTTTTTATCATCGAGAAACAGTAGGGTGAACTCTTACAAGAAAGAGAGTGAGAGGCGCATTGATATCAGTCTTGAGTCTTGTCTTGTGTTTTCAATCCCAAGGTGGCTCCGAAAATCAAAGCTCTGATGATGGAGTCAGGCACGACCATGGTTGGCTACCAGCCTCAGGGGGACAAGGCCAACTTCTTCCGGATGGTCATCTCGAACCCAGCTGCTACCCAGTCCGATATCGACTTCCTCATCGAGGAGATTGAGAGGCTGGGCCAGGATCTGTAATCACCCTCGGGGGAGCCTGAGTTTCTGGGGGGTCTCTCCCCACTGGCAATCTAGAACAAACTTCTATTAAGTCGCTGAAACCCATAGTTCATTTCATTGAGGGAAAATATACTATCTGGAAGGATACTGTTAAAACCTTACTTAAACTTGTTTGTTATAGCTATAGCAGGAAGTACTGTTCTTTTTAAAAAGTTGCACATTAGGAACACAGTATATATGTACAGTTATATATACCTCTCTCTATATATATTTATGTATAGTGACTGTGGCTTAGTAACAGATCACAGCATGTTTCCCACACCAAGAGACTCCTGCACCTTCAGCAGTTACCATGCTGTACACCAGCTTGCCCACCAGCCACCAGAAAGACTGTTCACAACGTGGTATCGTAGGAACCAAGGGGAATGCTGGGATAGGATCTGACCTCACTGTCAGCTTTCTCTTACCTGAAGTCGTGATGGATGAGAAGTCACACCACTCGGGGACAAGTCACACCTTCCTCATTAGTATCCTATTAAGGGAACATCATAGCATTGTTGCAGGTGTACTATGGCTGTGTTTTGTGTGTGTGTGTGTTGTTGTTGTTTTTTGAGGTTGATTTGTGTAGAGTGTCGTCTGACCTTGGGGGAGGGAAAGAACACATGTAATAATTCTCATGACTGTTTACTTGTAGGTAAAATGAAATATCCGCTTGTTTATATCCAGAGGTCTATCATGTGAAAGAGGTGTCTTGTATTCTCTATCCATTTGTAATGTATCTTATTTATATATTCTTGAAGTAAGTTCTGGAAACTGTTTTCTGGTATTTTCGTGCACTTGTGAGCCAAAGAGAAAAAGATGAAAATTTAGTGAGAGTTGTATTTATATTAGAGTGCCCTTAAAATGATGACTTATGCATATGTTTGTCTGTAAAAGAATCTTGATATTGTATATAGAGCCATATATATGGAAATCCCATGACTCGAATTGCATCTGCTCTTCTGTTACCCTCTCTGTCTGGCTGTGTGTCTGTGTTCTCAATGCTTTTCTAGTGACTGTGGGAGAAGAACGCAATCTCGTGTAGTTTTGTAGTTGTTCATGACCAATCTCTGTGACTCGCTTAGCTGAAACCCAAGGCAGTGTTTCCGAAGACCTTCCGAAAAGACCTTCTCACTCAGAAAAACTGACCAGGCTCACAACTGTTTTTGAGGAGAGGAAATTCACACTGTGCATTTTAGAGTATGCAAGAAGACTATAAATAAATAAAGATATTCTCCAGAGAGAATTTGAACAAAAGTTTCTTGCAGTTCTGTGTTGCCTATGGAAAGGGAGATGTCTACTGACCGGCACTTGAACCATCAACCCATTCGCTTTCTGCTTCCTGACTGACTAATCCTCTGGGCCCTGATTAGTAAGCTGGGACCCAGCCCTCCATGGGAGAGTACACAGCCCCTCCCAGGTCTCTAAGATCACTATGATGGGAACTAACTAAAAGTTGCGGCTCAAGCTTTGAGCAGTTTCACATTTCCCTTTTTGAATTTTAGCTCCATTCACTCAACAAAGGCGATGTTCCTGGAACAGGCACTGTTCTGGGCGCTGAAGTGAGAGTCGTGTCTGTGGCAGACGGGTTTTCTTTGTCTCAGAGTTGGTGGTATCTGAATTCCTCTAGAACCACAGACATATACCTACCTGCCTCTTAGACACCTGTGCGGTGGCCCTCCCCCACTGTCACCACGAGTATGTTCTGGTGAGCAATCACCAGGAGATGGGATCCACGTTCTACACTCTGCTCCTGGTTAACAACGCTGCTCTTTAGTTTGGAAGAGAGGTCGTTCCCTATTTGACATATGAAGGGTTTAGCTAAGCATCTTTTGTAACTAGCACCCAGGTGGCCTGTGTAACCATTTACTAGGCAGAGTGGACCCCCTAGAATGTGCTCATTGTCAACCACCATTCCAGGTGACCAGCTCACGATGGCTCATGCACAAGAGAAGGAAATAACCACTCGGCTGTTTCTTTCTCTGGCTCTTCCTTTAAATTCCCTCAATGGGGGCTGAGCCCTGGTGGCGTAAGTGGTTGAGTGCGGAACTGCGGCCCACAGGCTTGGTGGTTCAAATCCAGTGGTGGCTCTCAGGAGTGGCACTGGGTAGTGCCCACGACCACCAGAGGCAGTGATGCCCCCACACACACACACACACACACTCACACACACAGAATAAAATAAAAATAAAAAATTCCCTCGATGGGTTGCTTTTCTCCCCATCCTTTTGAAATTCAGATCACATTGTCCCATGTTAGTAATTAAATATCTCGGCTCAGAGTCAGAAACAGAGGCTGCCCGGTTGAAACAGCATTGAGTTTCTTCATCGTATGATGGTTTCGGGATGTGTGTCTGTAGTGATGATGAAGCACCTTGCCAGTGCAGGGGCAAGGGCCGTTTCTTCTGGAAAGCACCTCTGACCCATCTGTACTTGATTCCTCATCCAAGGTCAGGCCTAAGGAGAGAAGAGAGCAAGTAATTAAGCCACAGTTGGGTTGTAAAACTATCATGTGGCATCAGGTTCCTCAGTCCATGAAATTTGCCCAATTTTTTTAAGAAGAGGGAAAATGATATTGAAGTCTAATTGAGCTAAGTAAAATCCATTCTTTTTTTTTTTGGGGGGGGGGTGCATCACTGCCCACTGGTGGTTGTGGGAGCTACCTAGCACTGCTCCTGAGAGCTGCCGCTGGATTTGAACCACCAAGCCCGCAGACCGCAGTCCCGCACTCAACCACTTATGCTACCGGGGCTCAGTCCTAAAATCCATTCTTTACAGCATACTGTGTATAGTCCTTTGTGAGTTTTGATAAGGATGATATCATGCAGCCACCACGCCAATCAAGATCCTGAACTAGTTCAATGACACCAGTTCACTGCCCTGTACTTGGTGGTGTAATGGTGACTCCTAGGGACTGTAGCCCACACAGTCAGCCGTGCCAAACCACCAGCAGCTTTTCATTAAAAGACTAGATGTTCTACTTCTGGAAACAGTCTCAGAAACCCACAGGGGTTCACTGTGAGTCCGCATTGACTTGATGGCAGTGAATTTTGACTGGTGATATTGTGATTTATACATTGGGTTGATTACAAGGTCGGACGTTTGAACCCACCAATTGCTCTGAGGGGAACAAACACCCCCCCCCAACACACACCAGGCTTTCTGCTCCTGTAAAGACTTACATCTGTGTTAGACAGCGTTCTCTAGAGAAACAAAACCAGGGCACTAGTAATTCTCTTTATATATTTATATAGATAGAAGGATATATAACATAAGAAATAAACAGTAGAATGTTAGGAATTTTGTGTCTGTAGGAATCAGAGAAAACGGAGCGAGCATTAGAAATATGACAATTAGAATTATTGGGTCTAATGGGTGCCAGGAGGGAATACATTAAGGATGTCCACCAGGAGGAGGCTTCAGCCAAAAATTTTTCTCGGTGGAGTTCGCTGCACTGGGTGCAGGTTACCACTATTCCCGACTCGCTAATGTAGTAGCAGCATTCTTCTTGGAGGAAGAGACAGGTGCCCCTTTTTCTGCCGTGATGAGGTCGAGGGCTCGACGGTTCTATAAGGAAACTTGGGCTACAGAGGTTATTTGTCTTTGCAAGGAGGCAGGAGATTCTGCTGAGGCGTCCATGGCTATTTGGAACTGGGCGGCAAGCTTGTCAGTGGTTAAAACTGAATGGGCTAGGGCTCCGCCGCCAAGACCCAGAACTACTGCTGAGGTGGCGAGCGAAAGACTGGCGACTAAAGGAAGAAAGACAGCCCTTTTTGTTCGGGGAAGGTAAGCCTGGCTGAACTTGTGCTGGAACTCTGCTGGAGTGTATACTGTAAGTTGTGGAACCTGAGTAACAGGGAGACACAAGAAAGCAGAGGTAGTGATGATATTTAAGGATTTAGAAAGAGTGTGATTGCCCAGAAAAAGAACCCGTCCGAGGCTACTAGGGGTTGTGAAGGTGATTTAGTTTGCTGGGGGTGGAGGGAGACCCATCTATTCCCATGACGGAGACCTGGGAAGGGGAAGTAGAGCCCGAGTGAGAGGGCAGGATGGAGAAGGTAGCCCCTATGTCCACTAAAAAGGAAATGGACTTATCCTCTACCTGGAGCACAACTCTGGGCTCAGCAAGGGCTCCTGGAGTCGAGGAGCCAGGGCCGCTTCAGTCATCTGCTAACCCCAGAAGTTCAAGTGCCAGAAGATTCCGGGGCTCAGCTCCTCCGCATGGAGATGCCGAGGGCGGGGCCAAAGTCAGGTAGTGACCAGGCTGCTTGTACTGGGGGCAAGGCCGGGTTGGAGGTCTGGGGTTTGGGCAGGAGTTGGCCCAGTGGCCGTCTTTTCCGCACTTGAAGCAGGCACCTGGTGGCATTTGTTGCCCTCTTTTAGAGGGATGGAGTAGAGCAGGATTACCTGCCAGCCTTAAAGCGGTTACCAAGGCTTGGGTTTGGAGACTAACCTTCTTTTGAAGCCTGGCCTGACAGTCCGCTTCGGCCATCTCCTCTCGGGCGTTAAAGACTTTAAATACCATCTTTACCAGGTCTTGGATGGGAGTTTCGGGACCATCCTCAGCCTTTTTTTAACTTTTTCTGTTGTCAGGTGCTGATGAGAAAATGAAATGGGACACCAAAACTGTGGCGCCATTTCTGGACCCAGGGTCCAGGCAGGTGTAGCAGACCAGGGCTTCCTGGAGTCTGTTAAGGAAGAGGGCTGGATTTTGTCCACCCGCTGAGCTTATCATAGTTAACAACCTTCTTAGAGACAGCTTCCATTCCTCGGAGGAGGTACCTCAGCATGAGGTTCCTGTGCAGAACATTAGTTCCTTGGCCCTGTTGGTAATTCCAATTAGGCTCCTCTCTGGGAATGGCATGTTCCCCCAGGGGAACAGTGTTGTCTATGACATGGTCTCGGTCGGCCTGCTGTCTGCCAGCGTCAGTAACTCGGGTACGTTTGTCGGAGGTTAAGGTGGATGCTAGGATGACGTGGATGTCATGCCAAGTTAAGTCCTAGGTCTGGGTTAAATACTGGAATTCCATAATGTAATGTGAGGCAGAAAAGGACCCGAGGCGTGCTTCGATTTGGGAAAGATCATGGAGAGAGAAGGGTACATGGACTTGGACGAGACCCTCGGCGCCTGCTACCTCTCGAAGGGGACAAAGGGTAGCTGGCGGTGGCTCAGCGCTGTGAGAGGAGATAGGCAAAGGGAGTGGAGAGGGATCGAGGGCTTGAGGAGCAGAGGGTGGTGGAGGATGGTGGGGAGGGTAGAGGAGGGGCACTGAGGAGTTCCGGCGGGTCCTCAACAGCGGAGGGAACCGGAGAAGATTTAGGCTGAGAGGACTGAGCTAGAATGATTTGTGGGGTGGAGCAATGGCTACAGAATAACGGGAGGAGGACGCAAGGCCCAAAAAGCCTGCACATAGGGGACCTCAGACTTTTTTCCAATGCACCGGAAGAAATTGTCTAGATCTTGGAGAATGGCGAAATCCAAAGGACCAGGCGGGGGCCAATGTGACTGATATGAGGCCAGGCAGCTTGGGAAAGAAAGACAAGTTTTTTTCTTTTTCAGGGTCAGAGAATATCCCAATTTTGTAAAGTTTTTTTTAGTAGGCAGCCGAGGAGAGCGCAAGGGTCAATCTTAGACTCAGAAGTTCCCATGGCAAACACGGAAAAGGTAATTTCAGTTTGGAGAGTTTTGGTAACGGATATAGAAACTAACTGAGCGTCCTCGGTTAGAACTTTCTGAAAATGGCAGAGAGATGGGGGAGAGAAAGACCGAGCAGATGTCTCAACGTGGTCCTTCCTCCCAAGACTCCAGGAGTTGGTAATGGGGAGGCGATCCTGGCATGGCCGTGTCTTGGACGGGAGACCTCGGGTGGAACTCAGCAAACTGAAACCAAGGGAAGTTAAGAAGCACTTACCAAAGGAGTCAGGTTACTGCACTTCAGAGCCCGACTAGAGTGACCTGTGGCCCTGCAGGGCTTGAGCTGGAGATTGGGAAGAGAGAGGGGGGATCAGGACCCTAAAAGGGAAAGGGGAGCCACACTCCTCTCCCAGGTTTCGGCACCAAGAATGTTTGGAATTTTGTGTGCGAAACGCAGGAAGAGTCCAAATTAGAATAGATTGAAGCAGGCTTTATTGGGAGCAAACAGACAGGTTCAACAGCTTGTGGGGAAGCAAGGCAGAGGGGAATTTTTATACCCCCCTGTTGGCCCAGAAAAGGTCAGGCTATTCTTTGCAAAACAGGGAGGACAGGGCGTGCTTGACGGTTGGATTGGGTTGAGTCGTTCCCCCTGTGGCCTCGGGCAACTGCAAAAGGTCAGGGGATGGGCAGAAAGCATTTCGGGAAAAGCGGTTATGGGAACGCAAGTTAAAGCGGGGGAAGGGCAGGGGCCATTGCCAGACTCGGACATTAACTCATCTATCAAGCAGTACAAATGGTTCAGTGCAACTCACTTGCATGAAACACTTAGTACACTGGCAGTCCTTGGAGTCTTGAGGGTCACCGAGTAGTCCTCTGTAAGCGATTCAGGCTATCCGGCCACAAGCAGCAAACAACAAAGCAGGTCACCAACAGTCAGCCAGCTGACAGAGTCCAACAGTCCCCAGCTCAAGAGATGTATATTCCAGAAGTGTGGCAAAGCAAGTCTTGAAAGAACCTCAGCTCACAACAACACAGTCCACGATTGGATGTCCCATGGGTAGTGTCGCTTGGAGATTGAGCCACAGGACCCACAAGGCAGCCGGCTGGTCACAAAAAGACAAGAAGAGGAAGGGCGGGGCTCTTGCTGTCTCCACCCGTCAGTTGATCTTGTGTGTTCATTGACCATGTCACAACAGACCTACCTGTCTTCTTTGGCCATGTTGGCACCACCAGCTGACCTATCGCAACAGCCTGGAAAAAGCAAACGTGTCTTTCCACCTTGCTCTTTCCAGGGTCTCTATGAGTTGGAACTGACTCATTGTCAGTGACTGTTTTTGCCTTATTTATTTTGGGGGTTTAGTGGTCTTTGTACACAACTCATCCCACCACCCCCGGGGGAGGGGGAGCCCTTGAGCCCCTGGAAACCCCTGCTTTGTTCTCGTCTCACACAAATCGGATCATATAGCCATAGACTGTTGAGTCCGAGTTCTTTCATGTAGCAAGATCGTGTTGCTGTTTATTGCTGCAGGGCATTTCATTGTATGGAGGTCCCACCATTTGTTTATCCATTCTCCAGAAGAGGAAGGTTTGGATTGTTTTCTGTTTCATTGTGGTTACAAAAGGGCCATTATAGGCATTAGTGTGCACACTTTTGTGTGGGCACAAACTTATACCTGGGTAAACATCTAGGAGTGGGACCCATCTTTCAGATGGTAAGAGGCTGGTTAACTCGATCCAGAACTTCCACGCTGTCTTCCACACAGCCGAACGACTCTGCCTTCCTTTATTGCAGTATACAAACTTTCTAGTTGGGCCATATTCTCACAGATGCGTGGTGTTGTCAGTTTTCTATGTATTTAAAAAAAAAAAAAAGATTAGTCATTTAATAGTGCTACCACCTTGTCGTTTCAATTTGCTTTTTTCCCCAAAAATACCATTAAGAGATTCCACTTGAGCCCCACCTCATATTCCATGAGACAATTAAAGCATCACCTCCTTCAGCCTGTTAGAATGAGGACCCTTGACTTGGAGCTCCCGCAATCTACCCTGTCCAGACATTTGGTTGAAATCCCTCCCTCTCCAGCCAGTGTTCTTGGGTGGAGTCTCTTTTATTTAAACCCCACGATTGTGAGTTTCATAAGGAGGTGGTTAGCCTGTCAGTGAGGATGACAGCATTATGCCGGAGTACCCAATGCACAGCCTAAGAAATAGAACCTGATCCACGCCTTAGGGTTCCCCGCTGCCACCATGAATAAGCCTCTAATTGGATGCTTTTCTCGCCTTCTCAAAAAATGAACATTATTCTCCATTGTCAGTTACTTTTTTATGTATAATATATCTCTTTCTAAATATTTACAGTTATACCCCTTACTGTCTGGTTTTACCTGTTTTCTCACTTTGTATAAGTAGAATGAAACAGACTATATAGACTTGTGTAGTTTGTCTTTGTCTTCAACATTACGATTTTGTTTTTGTTTTGTTTTGTTTTGTTTTTGTTGGGCATCACTGCCTTTGGTGGTCGTGGGCGCTACCCAGTGCTGCTCTGGGAGCCGCAGCTGGATTTGAATCGCCAAGCCCGCGGGCCACAGTCCCGCACTCAACCACTTACGCCACCAGGGCTCAGCCAACATTAGGATTTTGTAGAGCCAGAGCTAACCCCTATGATTTTTTGTGCAGTTTAAAAAAAAAAAAAAGGCCCGCCTTCCTCCCCAGACAAGCACCCTTGTACCCAGGTACATACATCTACTACCCAGGTACACCCAGGTGTAGTGTGTGGAATATGGGGTTTTGATTTGTGCCTGTTCAACCCACTGATACAATCTACCAGTACAGTCTTACCTGACAGTCTCTCATGTTTTTGAGATTCACCTTTGATCGTGGTTCAAATTTAAAGTGACCAGATGTCCTGCTTTTGGCGGGACAGTCCCAATTTTAAACAATTTTTCCCGCGTCCCACGGCGTTTTTAAAAAGTTCCAATTTTTGGAAAGCATGCACGACATGCTAGGGAATGGTGGGAGAACAGGAAGGGAATATACCCCCTCTACTCCCCACCCCCACCACACCCCCAGTCAATGGTGTCCCACTTTACCAATGTTAAAACCTGGTCACTTTATTCTAGTTGCAATTAATTCATTTGCACCATGGACATTCCATTCCACCCCGGGCATATGTATCTTGGGTGATTCATCCATTCTGCTAGTGTCGTCACTCCAGGCCCACGGCTACCAAGTGGGTTCCGACTCTTAGTGACCCCAGAGAGGATTTCCAGGACTGCCCGTCTTTACAGGAGCAGACAGTCTTGTCTCATCTCATGGAGGGCAGCTGCTCAGCTCCATCAGACTCTGCAGTTAGCCCAGTGCCTAACCCACGGCAGTGCCACGGCAACAGACCACTGATTGCCCCCACAGCTGTTGGTGCCTTTAGGAACAAGGCTGCTTTGAGCTGTTTTTCTCTGTTCTCCTGACACACCCATGCGAAGTTCTCCGAGTGAAGTGGCTGATTCATAAGGTGCTTTGGAACATCACTGAGTAAAGCCTGGTGGCATATCAAGTCACACTCTCCCAGCAGGGCACGAAAGGCCACCTGCTGTTAGGCCTGAGAGGTTTGCCATTCTGACGAACAGGAACTAATAACTCATTATGGTTTTCGTTGGCCTTTCCCCTGCTTGCAGGTGGGGCTGAGGTCCGGTAACATGTGAATGGGTCACTTTGTCCCATCTCAGCCAACCACAGAACCACTTTGCCACCAGGGCTCCTTTGAATGACTTACTTTGTGATTGCTCTCCTTGGAGTGCTTGTGTTGTACCCTTTCCATTGGAGTCATCTTTATCTGAGGGGGGGTGGGTCTATTAAAAAATATATGTGTTCCAAATACTGATTGCTTTTTGCTGATACATTGGGCAACTATATTCTCCTAATTTGGGACTTGTCTTTTCATTTCAACTAAGGGACTCTTGGAAAGAGGGTCTTAAATTTCATGTAGTGGAATGTACCGATACATTATGGATACATATCGATACATTTATTACAGTATACTTTTTTTGTGTCCTCTTTAAGAAGTTCTTACCCTTATGAGGCATAATCAGACACCGTGAGTCATAAGGCCTGGGGACTCAGGACCATGGCCTTGAGGGACATTAAGGTATAATGGCATGGCACAATTTACAAAGGCAATGGAAGTGGGTGTTAACAAAGGGAACAAGTGACTCAATTCTGATGGTGAGGAGGGTGTAACAGGACTACACCCTGGTAGGGATTGATCAAGGGCAATGTAACCGAGGGGAATTACTGAAACCCAAAAGAAAGCGGAGCATGATAGTGGGACAAGAGGAAAGTACAAGGAAATAGAGGAAAGAACTGGGAGGCAAAGGGCATTTATGGAGGTCTAAATACAGGCAAGTACATAGGTAAATATATTTATATATGACGATGGGGAAATAGATCAATGTGCATATACCTAGAGGTTTAGTATTGAGGTAGCAAATGGACATTGGGTCTCCACTCAAGTACTTCCTCAATGCAAGAACACTTTGTTCTATTAAACTGGCATTCCATGATGCTCACCTTCCCAACACGATCGCTAAAGACAAAGAGAGTGCATAAGTAAACGTGAGGAAGAAGGCTGATAGTGCCCGACTATCAAAAGATATACAGTAGCATTTAGGGTCTTAAGGGCTTAATCTAACTGAGAGGCAACACAGTCCACATGAAAGAAATACACCAGTCTGTGTGACCATGAGGCGCCAGTAGGATCGGGTATTGGGCATCAAAGAACAAAAAAGTTATATTGTTGTGAATGAGAGGAAGTGCGGAGTGGAGACTCACATCCCATCTGAGGGAAAGTGAACATCCCCTTACAGAAGGATCTCGGAGGAGACAAGCCAGTCGGGACAGTAATACAACTGTCCTCTAGTTCTTTAATGCTTCCCTCGTCTACATCCCTCCCATTGTCATGATCCCAATTCTACCTTACAGATCTGGCTAGACCAGAGGAGATACACTGGTACAGAGAAGAGCTGGAAACATGAGGAATCCAGGACAGGTAACCCCCTGGGTACCAATAACGAGAGTAGTGATACCAGGAGGGGAAAGGGAATGTGGGGTAGAAGGGGGGAGCTGACCACAAGGACCTCCAAGTGAGGGACAACAGAAAAGTGGGTGAAGGGAGATGTCTGACAGTGTAAGCCATGAGAAAATTATAATAATTTATAAATTATCCAGGGCAGGGAGGGAGGGCAGATGGGAGAGGAAAAGATGTGGATCTGATACCAAGGGCTCAAGTAGAAAACAAATGTTTTGAGAATGATGATGCCAAAAAGTATGCAAATGTGCTTGACACGATGGATGGATGGATGGATGGATGGATGGATGGATGGATGGATGGATTGTGGTAAGAGTTGTACAGGGCCCCAATAAAATGATTCAAAAAAGAAAAAAAAGGCAATGGTTTACATCCTTCTTTGGTGAGGATCAACCGGGTCTTAAAAATTCGTGAGCAGTCATCTACGGTACAACTATTGTTCTCATCCAGTCCAGAGGAAAGAAGCGTGAGGAGAATCAAAGGCACAGGAAAACCATAAGTTTGTTGGACGAATGGACCATTAGAACATCAGTGTCTGTGACCCTGAGACTGGATGAACTACACGGTATCTGGTCACCACTACTAATTGCCCTGAACTTTAGGCACATTAGAAAGCCCCAGGCAGCCTGGGAGGAAAGTGTAAAATAAAGCTCAAAACCAAAACAAACAAGTTATTGATCAACCAACAGGAGCCCTCAAACTTTTTAAACAGGGGGCCAGTTCACTGTCCCTCAGGCCATTGGAGGACCAGACTATATTAAAAAGCAAACAAACAATGAACAATGCACTATGGGCCCGGGAGTTGTCGGCTGCTAAGCAGAACAGCAGTGGTGGCAAAAACACAGGGTGGGCCAGATAAATGTCCTGGGTGGGCCGCATGTGACCCCTGAGCTCGAGACTGGTGGAACACCCAAGATGATGGATATCAACGTACCCTGTGGCCCCACTGTCAGCCAACCAACTGCCAGTAGGGGGACCAGGAACACCAATGACTCAGGCAGCACTTAGAATAACCAGCCATTGAGCTTGGTGTGTAGCACTGACCCAAGGACTTGGCTCGGAAGGATCTGGAAAGAAGGAGGAAGGGAAATCCCAGGGAAGAAAATGGGATGAGCGACGTTCCTCTGTGGGGATGCTGACTGAAACGTTCACAATGTTTGTGAATCGTGAGATGGGAAACAGATCTGCTCTGCAAACCTTCACCTGATATCACAAAAAGAAGATTAAAAATAAGTAAAATTAATCAATAAATCATAAAAGAACTTCAGAATCCTTTGACTCCCATCATCCTGCCAACACAGACTGCGCCATGATACAGTATTTCAGGTCTCTCTCCTTTATCCCCCGAAGCAGAGCTTACCAATCTTGTTTTATTTGATTTTCTTCATATAGACACTCATCCTTGTCACTGCATTTGTGCACAATTTCTTCTTTGATCTCAGACCTTTCATCTAAATCAAGTCCCCTCTTCTTGATCTGTAAGCGTTTGAACTTTTCTTGATGGAGGCCTGGTAATAGCCCTCTTTTGAATGGACCCCCTTCCTCCCCCCTCCCCTGAGCCACCTGCTTCCTGGACATCATTTGGGAGGCTGCTTTGAAAGCTCAGATGAGGTGCTGCTGGAGAAGGTGCCTGGTGGATGAGGCAGACTTTGTTAGGCAGGACATGTTCCCGTCACATCATAATCGCTGGTAAGCACCGCAAGGATTCTGTTATCTCTTGCAAATAAAGGAAGCCAGCAATGTGCTTAACATTCATCTGCAAAAATCTTGCAACCAAAATCCTTTCTTCTGCACAAACTAGGCAAAGCAAGTTAATAAACGGGACCTCACTTTGTTTCAGGCTACAGACTGGAATCTTTTAAAATTAACACGGTAT
This sequence comes from Nesogale talazaci, assembly GCA_004026705.1. Taxonomy (NCBI): domain Eukaryota; kingdom Metazoa; phylum Chordata; class Mammalia; order Afrosoricida; family Tenrecidae; genus Nesogale; species Nesogale talazaci. Next base: position 16,927 of record PVJH01020313.1, on the reverse strand, counting down.
CCAAGCTTGCTTTAATATTCGGGTCCAGTGGTGAGAATGGCGATACCGGGAGGGTGGAGGGAAGCTAGGGTAGAAAGAGGGAACCAGTTTAAGGATCGACATAGAACCTCCTCCCTGGGGTATGGACAACAGGGAAGTGGATGAGGGGAGACATTGAACAGTGGATGATAGGACAAAATAATAATTTGTAAACTCTCAAGGGTCCATGAGGGAGGGGGGAGTGAGAAGGGAGGAGTAAAAGGGCTTAAGTAGAAAGCAAATGTTTTGAGAATGATGGTGGCAATAAATGTACAAATGCGGGTGGCATACAATGGATGTATAGATGGGTTGTGTAAAGAGTTGTAGAGCCCCCCAAAAATGATTAAAGCAAACAAAATCTAATGATAACAATATGCACTTTAAGAAAAAAAAGCTCTTCCAAACTAGTACTCTGGCTTGCTCGCTCTTTTAATGGACATCATTTTTCCTGCCTGCACAGGGTCTTTTTTCTCTTCTCCCGATCACGTCGCACTACTTTCTCTTGATAACATTCCCAAAAGATGTGAGACAAAGTCTCACCCCACCGCGCTTTCAGTATCCTTTGTTCTCCATGCCAGGAAATCTGGAAGACAACCACTTGGCCAGTTGACTGGAGGAGATCCCTATTTGTTCCCATCCCAAAGGAAGGGCCCGGTGGACTGCGAGGCCAGCACCACGAATATCACATGCAAATAAACCTTGCTGGAGATCATCCAGCAACAGTGGCAGAAGAACACTGGCTGGGAGCCACCGGAGGCCCCGGCTACGTTCAGAAGAGGACATGAACGAGGGGTCTCTCGTTGCTGATGTCACATGGATCTAGCGTGGAAGCAGAGAGTAGCAGAAAGGGCCTTGCTTGCGGTTTATTGACTCTGCCAAGGCTTTTGACTGTGTGGCTCATCACAAACGCGACTAGCCTCCGGAAGAATGGGAATTCCAGAACACACATTGGGGGCTCATGCAGGATTTGCACATGGATCAAGAGGCAGTTTTGTGACCAGAACAAGGGGATAGGGCTTAACATCAGAAAAGATGTGCATTGGGGTACCCTACATATTTAATCTGTATGCTAAGCAGCTGATCAGAGAAGCTGGGTTATCTACAGAAGAATGTAGCGTAGTCGGTATCTAGAGGCAGAAAGCAGGGGTGGGCCCTCGACGTGTCCCTCCCTCCCCCCTTTGCAGGAAGTTGGAAGCCGATAAAGGCTAGAGGGCATGCTCACGTTCAGGCCCTTGAGACAGGAAGTCAGTACACTTGGGAAGGCCCCAATCTAGCTAGGCCAGGAGGGCTTAATGCAGCCAATGCGGTCAACCAGTACCATCACCCACTTCTCCCAGAGGAAAGCCCTGGTAAGTCAGGGTCGGGAGCGCACCTCCCTCTTTTCCAGCTGCCCCTGGTCTGGGTGGGGGTTTCGCTGGCGAAGTGCCCTGAGAGTGCCTGCGTGAAACAGGAGCCTTCTCCTGTCCTTTAGAAAAACTCCCTTGGATCGATCACACACCAGGCTTCAGAGTGAACTCTTTCTCCTCTGATGCCAAGGAGCGAGCTCTCTCCCACCCGAGGACTCTCGCGGCATCGGGATTGCAGGAAGCCCGCGAGCAACCAAGCAACCGGTGATGTGATACTGCCAGCTTTCCTTGCTCACAGAAAGTGAAGAGGGGACCCGAACCGTTTTTGATGCAGATGAAGGACTGCAGTCTGGATCGCAACTCAGTGTAAAGAACGCCTGAATCCTCACGAAGGGACCCAGGGTAAAGTGAACGATTTAATAACGTCCCGCGGCGTTTTAAAATTAAAATAGATAGATTACAATACTATTTCTGCGTTCTTTGAAAATTTTTGTTGCCCCCAGAGAGACCCAATTTTTAATCAAGAACAACCCCCCTCCAATGGTGTCCCACTTAAAATCTGGTCACTTTATAAATAATCCACCACACCACCTGGGCTCCTCTTTGCTCCACGGATGGAGAAGGTACGGTGAAAGGGTGCATACAAACCTGAGGAACACCTTCCCTGACTTTAGACCTGTTCTTTAAAAGCGCTCTTTGGTTCCGATGCAAGAACTGCCTCTGGATCGACATGCAGGATCACGGAGCACAATCAAGTGCTCTGATGATCCGCCCAGTCGGAGGTCTTTGTGTCGTCCATCACACACGGGTAACCCTCTTTCTGGGGTGCTCTGCACTCGGCCAGGATGGCTCAGATGCCAGCAGTGGTCGCCCGCAAGCCATGTCCCCTTTGGACTCGGGACTGACTTGCTGGCAGTCCCTCTCTGGTGAAACATTGTTTGCAGTAACACTGGACCCCCGTGTGCCATCAGTGCTGTTCCTCATCTTGTTGGGCTGCCTCTCTCTGGAACGGGCACAAACATGCATCTCTTGCAGTTGGTTGACTAGGTAGCTGCCTCCTGGAGGTCTTAGCCTAGACCGGGGGTGTCAAACTGGCTGCCTGCGGGCCACATGTGGCCCCCGAGGTAACTTTTTGTGGCCCGCCATGCTCCGAAATAAAGTGAAAGTAGAAAAAAAATGTTATGAAGAAAGTAGCGCACATAGGGGAGATGGAGGCAACACCGTACAGACAGTTCCCTTATTAACCCTTTAACTACTGAAGACTAGTCTCCACGTGGCCCAGTGCCTTTCCTGGAGGCCTGTGGACATGTAAAAATGCACTCCCTCCTGAAATTGGTTCTCCCTTTCTACTCCACCATCCCTCCATGCTCCCAATATCACCACTCCCATCACTAGTCCCGAGGGAACATCTATCCTAAATTCCCCATGTATAAGCTCCTCTCTGGGGCAAGGCCAACAGGGAAGTGAGTGAAAGGACACATTGGGCAGTGTATTATATGAAAAAGCAATAGCGATTTGTAAATTATTAAAGATTCATGGGGGGAGGGGGGAAGGGAAACATTTGGAGCTGGAACTGGGGGCCTAGGTGGAGGGAGGAAGTTTTGAGAGTGATGATGGCAACAGGTGTGCAAATGAAGCCTGCATACAATGGATGGATGTACGGATCGTGAGGGGACGTGCATGAACCTCCAATAAAATGATTCATTAAAAAAAAGAGGGGAGGGGGAAGGAGGAGCTTATACCAAGGGCTCAAGTGGAAAATGTTTGGAAATGAATGTGGCAACATGTGTGCAAATGTGCTTGATACAGGTGACGTATTGAACGTTATAATAGCTGTAAGAGCCCCCAATAAAATTATTTAAAAATAAATAAATAAATTACCGTGGAAAAAATGCACTGACTCTATTCTGGCAACGTTCAGAAGTGATGTGTCTGCCACTCAATGTCATGAAATGTAAACAGATCCCAATAGCGAAAAGGTTAAAACAAGCACTCTGGTAGCATTGTTATGAATCATACCTAGCGCAAGGTGACCAGATTTTAACATGGGTAAAGCGGGACACCATTGATTGATGGGGGGGTTGGGGGGGGAGAGAAATCATATATTCCCTTCCTGTTCTTCCGCTATTCCCTAGTTTGTCATGCATTCTTTCCAAAAATCGGGACTATTTTAAAACACCGTGGGATGTGGGACAAATTGTTAAAAATCTGGACTGTTGACTGAGCCCCGGTGGCATAGTGGTTGTGCGCGGGACTGCGGCCCACTGGGATGGAGGTTCAATTCCGGCTCCCAGGAGCAAAGGCTGGACCTCCTACTCCCACCACCTGAGGGCAGTGATGCCTAAAAAAAAAAATCTGGACTGTCCCACCAAAAGCGAGACCTCTGGCCTAGCGGCAATGATAGCTAACATTTTTAAAGGGAAGCCATTACGATTGTGCATCCCGTTTGTCAGCTGTCCAACATTCTGTGCTTTTTATTAGTTACTTTGTTACCCCAGCCACAGCATAAGAGGTAAGTGAAAACTAGTAGGAAAGTGCTGGCAAGTTTTGCATAAAAAGAAATACCTTGAGTTTTATAAATACATGAAGTAAATGTTGAAATAAAAGCAGTCATATAGTGTGTTAATTATCCTCTCTCTAGTCCTGAATCCTCACTTCAAAGTATGAATTTAACAAAATCTGTAAATGTGATGTGGCCCGCGTGAATCTTGCCTGCTGCACCACGTGGCCCAGGTTCTAATTGGGTTTGGCACCCCCGTCCTAGACAATGAGTGTTTCCAGCACGACCTCAGCTTGTGGACCACTACCACCGGCGTTCTGTCTGTTCCAGAAGCTTTGTTTGTCACAGGGACAGGTTGGACCTCTTCCTTCAAGATCCTAAGTTCTTGATCCCTCTTGAAACGATGGAACACCTATCATTAGACCTCTGTGCACATGGGACCTCTGCAGAGACCTGGCTTCCAGAGAATGCCCGTGCATCCAAGCACCCGGTGGCAAAATTCTGACCGTTTTCTTCCTCTCCGGCTTTTAAAATACACAGCACTTTAGATTCCTTGGGGAAAGCATTCCCTTTTGTATGGAACTTTAGTTTCCATTTTATGGGAGCCAATTCGTGTAACTTGACTTCCTCCAGCACCCAACAATTCCCCTCCCATCTACACTGACATCCAGACAGCACAGCTTAGCTGTAGAAAATATTTCCTTCTGTTATTAAGTTTACTTCCTTCCAAAGTTAACTTAAAAAGGAGCTGGAGAGAGAGGGAAGAAGGAGGAATGGGAAAGGAACAACCTCTGGGTCTCAGTTCAGGGACCCTGGAGAAAATCCGCCCACAGAAGGGAGGGAATGAGGTGAGAGTCACGGGTGCTCGGTGCTCAGTGGGGTCGGTGACAGAGTGCAGACCTAGGGAGAAGACATGCGATGTCCCTCGCAGCTCATAGGCAAGGAGAAGAAGCCTGGGCCTTCTTCTGGGAGGGGAAGCAGAAAGGGGCCTTCTTTAATGCTCTTGTGGGGGAGGGGGGAGGGAGAGAAGAGAGGGGTGGCGTAGAGAAAAGAAAAAGTGTGTGTAAGAGAGAGAGAGAGAGAGAAAGAGAGGGAACAGGGAGGGAGAATGGAATAAAAAAGGGAAAGGGAAATGTCCTTTTGTGCCCTTAAAAAAAAAAAAAAGAACAAAAACTTTCTCTCCTCAGACTCAGTGGGTGCCACCTAGCGGACAAATGAACAATTTGCACTCAGCCAGTCAACTGGGGCATTTCATAGCGTCGCTCTCTTTCTGCTAATGCGCACAAGGTCCGCAGTTGGAAAGCCCCAGGTGCTCCCTGGGAGACAGGTAGGGCTTGCTCCTCTGCTTCAGAGGGAGTCTGGAACTCTGTGCCCAGAGCGCAAGTAGGAAATGTCTTGGAGATGAAGATGGCAACCTACGGACAAATGTGCTTGATATAATAGATGTATGGCATGCCATCGGAGCTGTAAGAGGCCCCGATGAAATGATTTAAAAATAAATAAAGAGTTCTAGTCTTGGAAACTCATAGCGGCCGTTCTACCTGCCCTACAGGTCCTCGTGGACTGAGTCGTGGTGAGTTTGGGCGTGTAAAGGCACCTGCTTCCCGGTGGGAGCGCACGGGCCCCTGGTGGTGGTGTGACACCTCTGTCGTCTGTGGACCACACAGACGGCAGCTCCCAGCACCTTGAAAGGAACGTGAGGGTTTTCTGCTCCTGTGTATATGAACTCAACACTCACTGCCAGCGAGCCAACTCCCAGGCTTTCTGTAGGCCCCAACAGAAAGACAGTACGTAGAAAACCTCGGGAGAAGAAAACCTCCCCTCTCTCCCATGACGCCGCTGGTGAGATCTGAACTGCCAAAACCCACAGAGGTGTTTCTACCCTGCCCCAAAGGGTGACCATGAGTCAGAGTCGATTTAACAGCACTGTGAGGCATAACCAGCTCTAAGTATGCTCGAAGTGTAAACACGAGGAATGCTTAAACAAGGACAGAATGCCTCGCCTCTGGAGTGCCCGATTCTCCACAAGCAGGAAAGTGGAAAGCTTATTTTAAGAGCCGACTGCAGTGGGAAGAGGTTGACCAGCAGGGAGAGAACTGCTCTTTTGATTCAGAAAAGCCACTGAATGAAGGCGATCTGTTATGGGCCACTGGCCTCTTGTGGGCCGACCCTAGAAGGGAGTTCAATTACTTTTAACCAGGAAATAACAGGGGAAATGGACTCCCCGTGACTGTGGGAGGGAGTCTGAGGAACTGCGGAGAAGACAGAGGCCTGCTAACCAAATCCTGGGAAAGGAATGGCCAAGATCTTTAAAATAAAGATGTTTAAAAGTTCTGCTCTGGCAATCCTCTCTATTAACCCAAACCTCTAGTAAAAATCTGCCACACGATGAAAAATAAGTCACACCAGCTGGGCATGAGACACAGGCAGTTATCTCCCAAACAAAACAGTCTAATGGACAGTGAGTCTGTGAAAAGACGCCCACTCCCTTGGGAAAGGCACGTTATATCACTCCGCATTCAGGAGGGTGATGGTTATCAGGAAAATGGAAAATAGCCTGTGTCGGTGAAGATATGGGAAATCCATGTTTGGTAGGACTGAAAAAGAGTGCGGCCATTGTGAAAATTAGTTGGATGTTGTGGCAGTCATGTGCTTACGTTAATTTCATGCTTGAGATGTAGGGGTGGAGTCTAGCCTGTTAATCTGGAGATAGCCATTGAGTAGCCAATGAGGCCTCCGTGTGGGCCTGGCTTTCTCCTAAGATGTTTGGGAAATCTTGCGATATTTTCCTCGTGGAGATGAGAAGCTATTTCTCCAGTTGTTGATAGTCAGTCTCTGAGTCAATGAATTACAGACAAGATGGCAGTGTTCAAGGAGCTGAAGGAGCCGGAGGAGAAACCACACGGCCTTACCCTGATGGAACCAGACTTCTGAAGCTGGAGAGGCCACGTGAAAGCCCTGCCAGCGCTGAGTTGCCTCTGCCACCACTGGATGCTGTTGATGGACTCTGAGCCCTGGAAGCGAGGAGCCATGGGGAGACCCCTGCCAGCGCCGGGACTCTGCACCCACTGGCCTGTAATTTTGTGAGTCGGAAGGAGAGATTATAGACTGGTATCAGGCATATGTGCTATTATTGAACATATGACTTTGAACGGGACTGGGCTAGGATGCTTTCTTAATGTCCTATTCCTCTTATATGTAAACCATACCCTTATATCCATATGCATGTCTATGAGTTTGTTTCTCTAGTTTTCTCGGACTGACACAGATGGTTTCTTGCAAAGCCAAACATCGAATAAGACCTCATAATTATACTTCCAGGTTTATAGAAACCCTAACAACCCAAAGAGGTATTTGCACAAGAATATTCCTTGTGCTGAGCTCCAGGGGCGTAGTGGTTGTGTGCGGGACTGCGGCCCACCGGGTTGGTGGTTCAAATCCAGCAGCAGCTCTCCAGGAGCAAGACTGAGCCTCCTACTCCCACCAGTGTGGCAGTGATGCCAAAAAAATATTCCTTGCAGCATTATTCTTAAGAGTCAGATGGTAAAGCAATACAAGTGTTCCAAGAACCAGTAAGTGCATGGATAAATAAACTAATACGCACAGACACTAGAGTATCATTCATCCACAAAGATAGATTCCATTCTGGCTTATGCTACATGATCTTATGCTACAGTATGGATGAACCTTGATATGATGATGAGTGAAATAAGTCAGGTATGATATATATATATACACACACACACATAAATAGATATACAGGTCTATCTAGATTATATATATATAATCCAGATAAACTTTGTGTGTATATACATATACATACACACACATATATATATATTACATGGCCCCACCTAATAGGAAGTATCTAGAATTAGGCAAAGGCATAAAAACAAATTATTAGTAGTTACCAGGAGCTGCAAGAAGCCCTATGCCACAGAAGTTAAGCAATTATCTGCTAACCAAGAGGCTAGCAGACCTAGCCCATCAGCCATTCCACAGAACAGCTCCATAAAGATCATGCCCTCACAGCCCCATGGGGCTGTTCTATTCTGTCTTTGGGCTCTAGGACTCTGTATCAACAACTAACAACTCCTGGTTTGGTTTGGCTTAGTTTGGCTTGACTTGACTTGGTTTGGCTTTGGTGGGTTACCAGAGGCTGCTGGTAGGGGCTCCAGGTGATTTATTGATAAAGGAGAATGAAGTTTCTGTGTAGGAGGATGGAACACACTTGGAAAGTGTATTAGTCTGGGTAGACTAGAGAAACAAATTCCTAGAGACACATATGGATATAAGGGAAAGGTTTATATGCAAGAGGAGTGGAACATTGAGAAAGCATCCCAACTCACTCCAGTCCAAAGTCATAAGTCCGATAGTAGCCCATATGTTCAATACCAGTCTATAAAGTCTCCTTCTGACTCACAAAGTCACAGGCCAGTGGGTGCAGAGTCCCGGCTCTGGCAGGGGTCCCCTCATGGCTCTTGCTTTCCAGGGCTCAGGGTCCATTCGCAGTATCCATTGGTGATAGAAACATCTTGGCACTGGCAGGGATCTCTCTGTGGCTTCTCTGGCTTCAGAGGCCTGGTTCCATCAGGGTAAGACCGTGTGGCTTCTCCTCCCGCTCCTCCGGTTCCTTGGACTGCCATCTTGTCTTGTCGGTCCAGCGACTCCCAACAACTGGGGAGATGGTCTCTCACCTCCACGAGAGAAATACCCCGAGATTTCCCAGACTTTTCAGGAGAAAGCCATGCCCACACAGAGGCCTCATTGGCTACTCAATGGCTGTCTCCAGATTGACAGGCTAGACTCCACCCCTACATCTCTGTCATGAAATTGACATAGGTACATGACCGCCACAGAAAAGGATAAAAGTGGCAGTGGCATGATATACTTTAGACGGGAAATGTTCAACGCAATCAGACAAAGACATCTGCCACATCTGCACAAAGCTTAGGTTCGAAGCGCTTTGGGAAACATGGTTCTCTGCCTAAGAGAGAAGCGCATTAAAAGCACCAGGCTTGCTCCACCAGTTCTGACAGCTGGGATGCGAATGCCCCCAAAGCACCCCTCAGCCAGCGCCGCAGGAGGTGTGGGTGGGCACATGCCTGCCTTCAAGGCCGCCTGCCTTCCACCAGCTCCAGACGCCCCAGGTGCAGAGCTGCGGATGCCCAGGAGGAAAAGGCACTTTATCCCCTCCCATGTTCCCTTGACCCCACCCTCCAAAAGGGGTTTCCTGAGACGACTTTCCAAAGAAACAGTTTGCTTCTAGCCGCCACGGAGTGGGGGGCCGTCTCACGGACCGTCTCACGGACCGCTGGTGGCTCAGGCCCAGGGGAGTGAGGGGTGGGGGGTGGATACCTAGGCTTTGGGGGCTGGTCCGTTCTCATTCCCATCCCGTTCTCCTCACTGGACAGCTGTCCCGAAGCCTGCTCAACCTTGTGGCAGCATAGACGTGTCCGCTGGCAGCCGGGGGTGGCGGTGTGTCAGAAGGGATCCGAGCCTGAGCCTGCTTGTCCTCATGGAGAGGATGGGCTGTTCCACTGAGCCCCAGGGCCCGCTGTGCCTCCATCCACATAAACCAGTTGTAGTCAAATACCGCACACACACCCCGTTCCCCTTCCCCAGAACATGGCATTGGGTCATGTCTTGTGTCCCTCACGGACCCTCGGCTTTGACTCCGAAAGGCTGAAAAACGACAAATAATTGTCTTTTCTGGTTTATTTTCACTTTCTTCCCGAATAGCACCTTATGAGATGGTGCTCATTCAGGCAAGAATGAGGAGTAAAAGCCACTTGGGTTCAGATTGACATTCAGTCTGGGTTTGGCTTTATTACGCACACCACAAATAACCGTGTAAGGTGCCCGCAAATAGGTTATTGAAATGGCATAATTCATAGTTATTCATGCTCGAAGAAATTATGCTGAAATTACGACTGGAGTTCTCACAGAACCTCAGTAATAATTACTATGTAATTTGCAGTTTTCCGGATTGGGGAACTCTTCAGAGACTGCAGGTAACTAGCCGATTGTTTTTAAAGAGTACAGTCATGACTATTATTACCGAGGAGTTGAATGAAGCTCTTTTTTATGCCCTGAAGATTACTTGATAATCACATTTGATGCTATCATTTTGAAAAAGAAGTAACCGACAGATAAACAGACTGCGGCTATATTCATAACTATATAATAGTCCAATAATGTGGGCCGGTATTGGTGGCTAGAAAAATTAACAGAGTCTTCCCTTGATTTTTATCTCTATAATGGGAACGCCTGTTTATACAGGGATACTTAATTACTTGCACTGCCTGGGTTCATGAACAGCATCAGAAGAGCAATAAGTGAAATTTGACATCCTTCACTGACCCATGGCCCTATAGGGGACAACACTGGAGACACAGTGTGGGAATTGCGCCCGATCTGACCTCACCACACAGAGGCTAAAGGGCGTGTGACAGAACAGCAAGGGGAGCAAAGCAGTGAAGTCTCAAGGGAATACCAAAAATAGACTTTGGGGTCAGGGCATGGCACCCCATCAGACTTGACCAGAAAACACTCCTCAAGGTCAACAAACAGACCTTGAATTATTTACAGGCTTTTCTTTCTTTCTTTCTTTCTTTTTGTCATTGGTTTTGTTGCTGTTGTAGGCGGTCTGTTTTCTTTTGTCACTTTGTTTTGGTCTGTCTTGTTTTTTTGTGCATATTATTATCTCTGCAGGTCTATCTAGATAAGATAGGCTGGATAAGAAATCTGGAGGAGAAGAAAACAAGGGTTCCGTGGGGGACATGGGAGAGGGGGAAGTGGGAGAACGGAAGTGGTGTTGACCAACCCAGGGACAAGGGAACAGCAAGTGATCCAAAGTCAGTGGCAAGGATGGTGTGAGAGGCCTGGTATAGATTGATCAAGGGCTATGTAAGCAAATCGATTACTGAAACTCAAATGAAGATTGAACATGATAATAGGACAAGAGGAATGTACAAGGAAATAGAGGAAAGAACTAGGAGGCAAAGGGCATTTATAGTGGTCTAAATATAGTCATGTATATATGTAAATATATTTATATATGATGATGGGGAAATAGATCTATGTACAGATATTTATAGGTTTAGTATTAAGGTAGAAGATAGACATGGGGCCTCCACTCAAGTACTCCCTCAATGCAAGAACACTTTGTTCTATTAAACTGGCACTCCATGATGCTCACCTCCACGACATGACAAAGCGGGAGAATAAGCAAATATGGTGAAGAAAGCTGATGGTGCCTGGCTATCAAAAGATACAGCATCTGGGGTTCTTAAGGTGTGAAGGTAAACAAGTGGCCATTTATCTCAGAAGCGACAAATCCTACATGGAAGAAGCACACCAGACGGTGTAATCACAAGGTATCGAAGGGATCAGGTATCAGGCATTAAAGAACAAAAAATCATATTATTATGAATCAGGGGGAGTGCACATTGGGAACCCAAAGCCCATCTGTAGGCAACTGGACATCCCCTTACGGAAGGGTCTCAGGGAGAAGACAAGCCAGTCAGGGTGCAGTGTGGCAACAATGAAACATACAACTTTCCTCTAGTTCTTAAATGCTTCCTCCCACCACTATCATGATCCCAATTCTACCTTAAAAAACCAGCTAGACCAGAGGATGTCCACTGGTACAGATAGGAACTGGAAACATGGGGAATCCAGGACAGATGATCCCTTCAAGACCAATAATGAGAGTGGAGATCTGGGAGGGTGGGGTAGAAAGGAGGAACTGATCACAAGAATCTATATATAACCCCTCCGTGGGGGACAGACAACAGAAAAGTGGGTGAGAGGAGTTGTCAGACAGTGAAAGATATGACAAAATATTAATAATCAATAATTTATCAAGGGTTCGTGAGGGAGAGGTGGCGGGAAGGGAGGGGGAAAATGAGGAGCTGATACCAAGGGTTCAAGTAGACAGCCAATGTTTTGAAAATGAGGATGGCAACAATGTACAAATGCGTTTGACACAATGGATGGATGGATTGTGATGAGAGTTGTATGAGCCCCAATAAAATGATTTTTAAAAAGAAGAAGAGCAAGATGTGAAATTAAAGGGAAGGTGTTTGGATTTTGTTTATTAAATGAAAAGCCCACAGCCCTCAAAGGTGACTCAAACTGACAGTCGGGGGTCCTCTCATCACCAAAGACAAATGTATTCTCCTTTCAAACACCTCGAATGGGGCACCATGTCCCTGCTTCCCATTGGTCCCCTGACTCAGGCCTGGAATGTGGGGTGTGTATGTGTGTGTGTGTGTTGTGCGCACATAGTCAGGAAAACATTAATTCCCATCCAAAAGAGTCTGGACCGGACGAAGCATGAGGCACCCAAGGTCTGCTCTGTCTCCTCTCTCCCCTCTGCTTCCTCTCTGATAGCTCACTACAGGTCTGACGAAGACAAGGTCGCTGTTCATGGTCGAACCTCATGCAGCCCACACTTGATCTTTTCCAGAGGTGAGTTCTCTCTAAAAGTACCTCTAGAGATTTCAGGAGGGTAGGAGGGGGAGAGAGAGATTTTCCTTCCCAAATTGTAGAACAGAATTAGACATGTTCCTGGAAGCTCACCTTTCTGAAACCACAGTGGCTAGAGGAGTCTCCTGAAACTATGGCCCCTAGATTCTTTTAAATGTGCTTTTTTTTTGTGGAGAGGGGGCATCACTACCCTCTGGTGGGAGTAGGAGGCCCAACCTTGCTCCTGGAGAGCTGCTGCTGGATTTGAACCACCAACCCAGTGGACCGCAGTCTCTTAAATGTTTAAACCCAAAATCTCCCCTGAAGTCTTCCTTAGTCCCAAACAATAATTTAGCAAAATTAATAAAGCATTTCTGCTTCCCACCTTATGCTCTTTTAAAGAACTCTCTCTGTGGAACCAAGTTGCCACAACAGCTCCAAAGATTAAGGAAGAATTTGGGGGGGGGGGGGTGGGGGGGTAGCTTTATGTTTGTGGTCAGGGGTCATTTGGAAAAAGTGGGTGAGAATGACCACCTTCTTTGAAGGAAAATACATGCAGTGACACCAAATCATACATGCAACACCTCACTGCCCCCAAGTCGATTCCAATTCAAAGTGACCCTACAGGATGGAGAGCCACTGCCCCTTTTGGTTTCTGAGACTGTAACCATTTTTTAAATCACTTTATGAGGGGCTCTTAAAGCTCTTATAACAATCCGTCCATCCATTGTGTCAAACCTGTTTGCACCTATGTTGCCATCGTCTTTTTCAAAACATGTTCTTTCTACTTGAGCCCTTGGCGTCAGCCCCTCATCCCCCCATGACCCCTTGATAATTTATAAATTATTGTTAATATTGCTAATATCAGTAAGACACACACAAGACACACACTCACTGAAACAGGTGTCTTCTATTTTTATTCAACTGATGAACTCCAATAGTTTCATGGCAAAGCCATCTGGATCGATTCGTTTCCAATGCCTGAGACGTGGTTCATGAGGTCATTGTAATGAGCAAGGCCTCCTACAAGGTGCCCAATGGTCATTAGCCAATTTTCATTCTCCATCCAGGCGGATTCCAAATGACCAGAGCAAAAACAAACAAAGAAGCTGCCAGCAGGCTGTGTATGTAGGATGGCATGATAGATTAACAGAACCTATTGAGTGGATGAGCTCCATTTGTGGGGCTTCCTCAGATCTCCCTTTCTTAGGAAACCTCTCGTCCCCCAACCTTCCCACGGAGCCAGGCTACAGACCCCCTGCCTGGCTATGGCCAGTGGAACCTGAGGGAAACATCTGACAAAAGCCAGGCCAATCTCTCTGCAGGAAATTGGAAGTGAGGCCCGATCGTGTGGATTTGTGTCTATTTTGTAAGCTTCAGAAGGTGGGGGTTGACGGAGGGCGGGTGTGCCATGTTGTCGTGTGGGCAGTTGTGGCAGTCACTGATCTGTGTCAATTTCAGCACTGGGAGTGTAGGGGTGGAGTCTAGCTTGTCAATCTGGAAATAGCCAATGAGGCCTCTGTGTGGGCATGGCTTTCTCCTGAGAATTCTGGGAAGTCTCGTGGTATTTCCCAATTGGAGGAGAGAGACTTGATTCAGTCTCTTGGAGATGGTCTACCAACAAGACAAGAATGGCAGCAGCCTGATCGATCCTGAGTCTTGGAACCTGGAGGATCCAGAGGAGAAGCCATAAGGGCTTGCCCTGATGGACCCAAACCTCTGGGGCCGGAGAAGTCACAGGGAGACCTCTGCCAGTGCTGAGATGCTTCTACCACCAATGGATACTGCTGATGCACCCTGAGCCCTGGAAATGAGGAGCCATGGAGAGACCCCCTAGCGCCGTGATGCTTCTACTGCCACTAGATACACAAGATTCTGCACCCACTGGCCTGTGATTGTCCTGGTGTCATTGCACATACTTTGTGAGTTGGAAGGAGACTTTGTAGACTGGTATCAGACATATGGACTAATATCGGACTTATGACTTTGAACTGGACTGATGCTTTCTCAAGGTTCCATTCTTCTTATATAGAAACCTTTCCCTTATATCCATATGCGTGTTTATGAATTTGCTTCTCAAGTCTACCCGGACTAACACACCTGGCTTAACTTCCTTCTGGCCACATAGTATTTCCATCACCTGAAATCCCCTCTCTTCCAATAGCATCATCTCACCTTCTTAAGTCTCAGCTTAAATGGTGAAGGGACCTTCCCCAAATCAACCCACAGGAAATCCACTCTTCTGCCCTGCTCCCACTGGTCTCTCGCAGGCACCGGTGAGGTCTGCAAGGTTCTGTGTATGATGTAAAATTACTGGGTCACTTGATTTAGGCTCTTGAGAGAAATAGGAAGACCAGACCAATACTCATCTAATGGAGAAGATCCCTGAGCCCAGGGGTGGGGGAGAGGGGTGGGCAGCATCAGTCTGCCAGAGGACGATCTGGAGGGCCAATGGTGGAGACCCACAGGCCCCAGCCTGGGCTCTCTGACACGCCCACAGGCTGGCACCCTTGCCACCCAGCTCTCTGCAGAACCACCAGTACTTTGTCAAAGGCTGGGGGTTGACAAACACTGGGCCTTTTGTTTCCTGGCTTTACTCAAGGAAATACCAGCATAAGATGGGCTGGTTTCAAAGTGTCCAGAATGTTAGAAAGGTCCTATTGTCTCCCCGCCTCTTTTCTAGAAGAGCAGAAAGGTCTTTCCTGCTCTCCTCTTTCTTCCTCTGAAGAGAGTTCCTCTCCCTGTCCTCTGACTCCCATTCCAGCTCCACCCTGCTCCCCTCCTCACGGATGGCCCCCTTCTCCACTGCACGCTCCTACACAGTCTGGTCCCAACAGGACTGCCTCACAGCCCCTTCCTCAAGTCTGTCCTCTGCACATCAGGCCATCCACAGCCTCGATGGCCCCCAGTCTCTGGGTCGTCACAGGTGGTTTTCCTCAGGACTAGCTAGACAGAAAGCAGGTGCGGGCAAGGAGCGGTTTCGTAAGCAAAGCTCATGGCTGCTGCTGCTGAGTAGGTAGTCAGAGCTTTCCGGATCTCTGCATGTGGTCTCGCTGCCACCTGCTCCAGAACCACAAGAGATCCTCCTTAAAATGACCCTCCGCGGACCCAGTTGAGACCCAACGATTGAGAGTCTCTGGACTGAGATGAAGGCCAGCAGTCTTCATGTAAACAAGCCTGTTTAACAAGCTCCCCAAGAGTTCGTCAGATAACCGATGCTGAAGAAGTGAGAAGCCCCCAGCTAAAGCCAAACCATCAGAATGCCTGGAGTTCCCACAGGAAAGTTCACTCCAGGAGAAGGACCCCTAGGCTAGGCCTGCTTCTGGAGCCTCTGTCCTGAGGACTGGCGGGGGCCAGGACATCTGAATCTCAGGGTGCAGAGTCCTGTCAAATAATGGATCAGAGCAGATCATCACGGGGAGGCGTGGCACTACCAAAAGGGTTAGCCTACAGTAAACAACAAGCATGCTCTATGTGTTTGTTTTCAGAGTGAATCTCATTCCTCAAAGAAGGTTAATGTTTTTTAAACAGGTACCATCTCCCCTGACCTTCATCGTCCCTCTGAGTTTGCAGATTAGGGAAGTGGGCACAGAGAAGCTTAGGAATGTGCCTGAGTGTAGTTACTGAGTGTAGTAGTGACATCATCTGTTGCCAGTTTGAGAGTGAAGAGTCTGGCCTGTCAATCAGGTCCCAGCTTAATGACCTCATTTGGAGGCGCCATAGAGATTAAGAGCTCTCTGGAGACGGGACACAGACTCACTCCCTGTGAGAAATTACTGAAGATGAGCCGGGCGGAGCTATGCTGATATAGCCAGAGCCCTGGGAGCTGGAGAAGCCACGTGGAGACCCACGCCAGCGCTGAGATGCTTCCACCACTACTGGATCCACAAGACTTTTCACCCACTGGCCTGCGATCTTCCTGTATCCGGTGTCATTGCATGTGTTTCGTGAGTCTGAAGAGGGCTTTACAGATTGGTATCAGATATATGGGCTAATATCGGATTTATGAACTTGATTAGGACTGGGCTGGGATGTTTTCTCAATATTCAACCGCTCTTGCAGGAGTTGATGGGTTCAAACCACCGATCTTGTGGTTACCAGCCCAAGGGAGAACCCACTCCACCATCAGGACCCCTTTATTATCCAGACACGTATGAAAAGGCCTTGAATCTCCAGACTTGATAGTGCATAATATTTTACACATAAATATAGCCTAGCTGTTACAAAACAGGATGTTATTGACCAGCTAGTAAAATCTGAGTCATTTCATGCCAAGTCTGGCTGCCTACAGCATTACATCATGAAGGATTGAATCCTGAATGTTCTGACCTTTGGGTGGGAGGATTTGCTGGATAATGATGACTGAGTCACTCACCAACCTTTCTGTTGGTGTGGTAGAGTGGGTGTCCCTTAGGGCTTCTGTCCCTTCCACCACCAGTGGGAAACTCGGGACCAGATTCAACCATTCCTATCTCTCTGCCTTCTGAGACTGGTTCAGAGACAGCTATGCGACTGCGCCACTTAAAGCCTTATCTAAGTTAGATATGTCTTTGTAAGCCGGCAACCGCTAAAGGTTCACAGGTGTCCTCTT
>PVJH01020312.1:0-32754 GCA_004026705.1 Nesogale talazaci | reverse complement strand
GCAAGAGACAAACCGTGACCAGACATCTGTGCTCTAATGTTCATCGTGGCACAGTTCACAATTGCAGGGGCTTAGAAACAACCTAAATTTCCATCAACAGATGGATGGATCAAGTGGTATATATACATATATATATACACACATATACATATATATAATGCATCCCTAAAAAGCAGCAATGAATGCATGAAGCACATTGCCACATGGAAAAAACTGGAGGAAATCATTCTTAAGTAAGCCAAGTCCCAGAGGACAAGTACAACATGAATCCACTGAGGTAAGTTTTTTTTGTTAATGGAGCATAAGGGCAAAGCTACTAAATACATATATCCTTGGAGTGGTGTCCAGCAACTATGGCAGGAGCCAAACCCAAACCAGGGATACCTATAGCAGCCTACTAATAAGAGGGCAAAAGAAAAAGAAAAAAAGGCATGGATAGGGGAGAAGCAGGGCACTAACCCACCCAAGGAGAGGCTATTGTTTATATCTCCATAGTAGAGGGAGAGAGAGACCAGGCTTCATCCCGATGAGCCAGGGAACCAATAAAGAGGTCTACAGGGCCAGCTTCAATCTCAGCTATGTGAACACAACTCCCCCTTAGGAGAATGCCCTTCAGAGAACAGCACTGGGGCAACAGCGTGGGGAGAGGGGCACATCTCATTAGAGCACACAGAAGAAATGAAAAGGGATGGAGAGGGAGGGGAGTACATCCTGGTCCTTCAAGCCCTGAGGATGATATTCCTGCTTAGAGCAGACAATGCACAGAGAGGACCATGGGGCTGGCCCCACCATGATACACGATGTCCCTTACTAAACCATAGTCTTGTAGAGGGACAATACTGGAAGCACAGTGGGGAATTGTGCACAATCTGACCCCATCAGACTGGGGAGAAACACTAAGGGCATGCAACAGAGCAGCAAGGGGAGCAAAGTGATTAAATCCTCAGGGAATACCAAAAATAGACATCAGAGAGAGTGTAGCACCCCATCAGACTCAACTGGAAAATACTCGTAAAGGTCAACAAACAGACTTTGAACTGTTTATAGACCTTTCCATTTTTTGTCAATGGCTTTCTTTTTGTTGTTGTTGTTTTGTTGGTCTTGACTTCCTTTGCTGTTTTATTTGACTTTGCACTTATTAGTGTATCTGCATGTCTATCTAGATAAGATAGGTGGGTTCTGGTGGGGGGATACGGGAGAAGGGGAGGTAAGGGGGAAAGGGGTGAGGGGAACCAACACAGGGATAAGGGAACAACAGGTGAACTAAAATCAATGGAGAAAAGGGCATAGGATGCCTAATGGGGCTTAATCAAGGGCAATGTAGCAGTGAGGGCTTACTTAATCTGAATGAAGGCTTAGCATGATGAAGGGACAAAAGGAAAGTGAAAGGAAATAGAGGAAAGAACCAGGAGGTAAAGGACATTTATAGAGGTCTAAATACAGGCATGTACATATGTAAGTATATATACACATATAATGAGAGGGGAATACAACAATGTACTCATTTAAGAATTAAGGTTAGTGAAGGGAGAGCGGGGAGGGAGTGGAAAAAATGAGGAGCTGAAAACAAGGGCTTAAGTAAAAACCAAATGTTTTGAGAACGAGGAGGGCAATACATGCAAAAATGTGCTTAACATACAATGCCTGTATGTATGGATTGTGGTAAGAGTTGTATGAGCTCTTAGTAAAATGATTAAAAAAAGAATTAAAATTGCAGATGGACCTTGGGTCTCAACTCAGGTACTCCCTCAACACAAGAACACTTTGTTCTAACAATGTAGCATTCTGTGATGCTCACGTACCCAACATAATTGCTGAAGACAAAATGGGTGTATAAAACAAATGTGGTGAAGAAAGCTTATGGTACCTGGCTATCAAAAGATATAGAGTCTGGGGTGTTAAAGACTTGAAAATAAACAAGCGGCCATCTAGTTGAGAAGCAACAAAGCCCACATGGAAGAAGCATACCAGCCTGTGTGATCATGAGGTGTTGATGAAATCTGGTACCAGGCATCTAAGACCCAGAACACAAAATCATACCCAAGGTGAGGGGAGGAGCAAGGAGTGGAGATCCAATGCCCATCTGTAAACAATTGGACATCTGCCTACGGAGGAGACACATAAAGGAGTCAGGGTGCAGTATAGCACCAATGAAACAAACAAGTTTCCTCTAGTTTTCTGGTGTATCCTTCCCCCCACTATCATGACCTCAATTTTGCCTTACAAATAGTATTAGACCAGAACATGCACATTGCTACAGATAAGAGCCTCCAACACAGGGAATCCAGATTAGATAAAACCCTGGTTGCCAACAAGGGGAGTAGAGATACCAGGAGGGTCAGGGGAGGGTCGGGGGAGAAGGGGGAATCAAGGATCAACCTAGAAATCCCTCTCAGGAGGATGAACAGAAAAGTGGGTGAGGGGCTATGGAGGGTGACGTAAGATATTAAAATAATATGTTATAACCTAACAAGGGTTCATGAGGGAAGACTGGTGGGGGAGGAGGGGGAAGAATGGGGAGCTGATATCAGGGGCTCAGTGAGAAGAGAATGCTTTGAACATGATGATGACAGCTTAAGTGTAAATGTGCTTGACACACTGGATGAATATATGGATTGTGATAAGAGATGTAAGAGCCCCAATAAAAGTATTTAAAAAAACCCTCCACTTTCTTGATGTTGTTTTAAGCAAGCTACAACTGTTGTTTTCTGACAGTTTAATTTTCTACTAATTTTAAGTTAATTTTCTTAATTTTTCTGTGTTAATATAAAGCACACTTAAAATTAAAGTAATATTGCTGACTAAAATCAACTTCCCTTTACACTTTAGCAAAGCAATTTTCAGTTTAAATTATCTCCTACAAGATGTGGTTTGAAAGAAAAACCACATCATAAAGAAATCAGGGATTCCACTGGGATTTCCCTTTAATTCTCCCTGAGGGTTGTAGTTTGCCATTTACAGGTCTTTGCAAGACTTTGAATCCACTCCCTGGAGGCTAACATTCTTAGAAACTCAGAGATGATATGGATTGCAGGTGTCTCCCCTTCTGGATCAGAGGCTTCTGCTGGACCTATGCAACTATGTTGATGCATCCTGTAAAAAATAACAAAAAAACCCTTTTTTTTAAAGTACCTGGCACTTTAAAGTATAATTTAGTCATATATCCATTTGCCTGTCCAACAATGGATCTGCTAAGCTCCTCAAGACAGGGTACTTGTGACATCCATGCTCTTCTGTGCTTTGTATGCATTAAGCTTTGCACAAAAATGTTAGTTAAATGGATGCATGGAATAACGAGTGGGCAAATAAATTTGACTTTTGTGATATCCTAATCCTTGAAGGTTTCTATCATAATTTTAAAGGAACCCTAGTGTCACTTTGGGCTAGGCATTGGACTGCAAACAGAAAGGCCAGTAGTCCAAACTCAGCAGCTGCTGGAGAAAGGGGAGAGTGTCTGCTCCTAAAGGATTTACAGTTTCTGAAACTCTAAAGAACAGTTCTATGGAGTCAACTCAAGGGAAAATTGATTTGAGGACAATGGACCCTTTGCTTTTTACGGTAGTCATTTTGTTATTGTTGCCATTATTGTATGCATTTATTTTTTTGTTGCAAAGAATGTACACAGCAAAAACATACAGCTATTCAAGTTTCTGCCTATCCTATTGAGCGACATTGATTGTCATCTTGTGCAACCCATCTCACCTTCCTTTTCTAAATAACTTTTTAAAAAAATCATTTTATTGGGGGTTCATACAACCCTTACCCATCAACTATGTCAACCACATTTGTACATTTGCTGCCCTCTTCATTTCAAAAAAAATTTCTTTCTACTTGAGCCCTTGGTATCAGCTTCTCATTTCCCCCCTCTTACCCCCACCCCCTGTAACTCACTAACCCTTGACAATTTATAAATTATTATTTTGTCATGTCTTACACTGACCAATGCCGCCCTTCCCCCACTTTTCTGTTGTCCGTTCCCCTCGAAGGGGGTTAGAGATAGAACCTTGTGACCATTTTCCCCTTTCTCCCCCCAACTTCTCTTTCCTCTCCTGGTATGGCTACTCTCAATATTGGTCCTGAGGAGCTTTCTGTCCTGGATTCCCTGTGTACATGCTCTGATCTAGCTGGATTTCTAAGGTAGGATTGGGATCATAATAGTATGGTGGAGGAAACATTAAAGAACTAGAGGAAAGTTGTATGTTTCATCATTGCTATACTGCACCAAGATGGGCTCGTCTCCTCTCCACAACCCTTCCATGAGAGGATGTCCAATTACCTACAGATGGGTTTTGGGACTCTACTCTGCACTCCCCCTCATTTGCAATGATATGATTTTTTGTTCTGTGTCTTTGATGCCTGATACCTGACCCTACTAACACCTCATGATCACACAGGTTGAGTATCCTTCTTTCAAATGGGCTTTGCTGCTTCTCAGCTAGATGG
This sequence comes from Nesogale talazaci, assembly GCA_004026705.1. Taxonomy (NCBI): domain Eukaryota; kingdom Metazoa; phylum Chordata; class Mammalia; order Afrosoricida; family Tenrecidae; genus Nesogale; species Nesogale talazaci. Next base: position 28,311 of record PVJH01020312.1, on the reverse strand, counting down.
CCACTTATTTATCTTCAAGCTTTTAAGACCCCAAGTGCTATATTTTTTGATAGCTAGGTACCATCAGGTTTCTTCACCACATTTGCTTATGCACCCATTTTGTCAGCTATTGTCAGGAAGGTGAGCATCATGGAATGCCAGGTTAATAGAAAAAATAGAAAAAAAGTGTTCTTGTGTTGAGGGAATACTTGAGTTGAGGCCCAATATGCATCTGCTACCTTAATACTAAACCCATGAATATATGTACAGATATCTGTTCCTCCCTAATCACATATATACATTTGTACATGCCTGTATTTAGACCTCTATATATGTCCTTTGTCTTCCAGTTCTTTCCTCTATTTCCTTTTATTTCATCTTGTCCCATTATTATGTTTAGCCTTCATTTGGGTTTCTGTAATTCCTCTCAGTTACGTTGCCCTTGATCAAACACCACCAGGCCTGCTATACTCTCCTCACGATTTTAGATCACTTGTTGTTTCCTTGTCCCTGGGTTTGTTAACACCCACTTCCATTCCACCTTGGTAGCTGACTTTATCATAACTTTAGTTGAAAACTTTCAGATAATCTTAGGCCAGAAAGGAACTGTTAGTTTAATTCTTGGGATAAGGGATGAGAGTATTAAGAGAATTATACTGTCCTGCCATCCTTTTTGTGGGGTGGAGGTGGGAAGGCTCTTCATTTTCCCAGGAATCCCATGCCATGTGTTTTGGTGTAGCAAATGTGTGGTATTTGGTTGATAGGTGGCCAGAGTACTTTATACACATGGACATAGTAATTTATTCAAGCTTGGGTATACAACTTAAGCCGTCCAGTTTATTGGAGATTTGTTATACTGTGAGGTATGAGGAGAATTTAGACCTGGCGTGCCTAGAAACCATCATTCTTACCTTGTGGAGAGTGCCAATTATGGAGCAAAGTCTAGAAGTTGTTTTAGGGTACAGAGAAAAACCCAAGTCTTCAGTATCATTTAAGGAGAACATTTATTAAATCTCAAGCAGGATAAAGACAAGATACACAACATACAAAGGTGGGAGACCATTAGCATGTGGACATAATGGTGTCCAAGGGTTTCCTGAGATTCAGAGACTTAGGAAGACATGGGAAGCCAAAAGAAATGGTCACAACAGCATGATTGGAAGCAGATCAATATGTCACCATTACAGGTGGGATTGCAGAAGTGGAAGTGGTACCATGATTGGGCATCTTAAAAGAGCTTAGGGGATTGGTCCTGGAACTTCTCACTAAGACAGTCAGAGCATGACTCATAAGAATCACCCCAGAATGGCAGTTCCCATGAAGGATAAACTCAGGCAGGCTTCTAAAAGAGTCTGCCCCTCCCTGGACTGGTCCTGGGTGTGGAGGCAACTCACTTTTCAATGTATTCTGCCTGAGGGCAAGAGTGTTCACATGCTTGGTTAGTGATCAGAAGGAATCCAGTGGAGGCTTAACCCACGTGGACTTAGTAACCAGATTTTGGTAAACCTGGTGCTCAGAATTTAGTAGAGAAAAGCTGTGTGAAGAGAGTCATCCTGACAATGAGATTGTGTGTGCTGTTTAAGGCAGAATAACCTTGGTGTGTTAGTTTGGGTAGACTAGAGAAACAAATTCATAAACACACATTATGTATGTAAGGAAGAGATTTATATACAAGAGGAATAGGACATTGAGAAAGTATACCAACCCAGTCCAGTCCAAGTCTCTAAGTCCGATATTAGCTCACATGTCTGATACCAATCCATTACTCCTCTTCAGACACATGAAGCACAAGCACATGCAATGATGCCAGGACAGTCACAGGACAGTGGGTACAGAATCTTGTGTATCCAGTGGCGGTAGAAGCATCTCAGCGCTGGCAGGGGTCTCCCCATGGCCTCTCAAGCATCTCAGCACTGGCAGGAGTCTCCATGTGGCTTTGCTGGCCACAGAGGTCTGGTTCCATCAGGGTAAGCTACGTGGCTTCTCCTTCCGTTCCTCCAGGACTCAGGGTCTATTAGCATGCTGCCATCTTGTCTTGTCGGTAAAGTGTCTTCCAGGAACTGATTTAATGGTCTCTCATCTTCACGAAGAAAATATCATGAGATTTCCCAGAATTCTCAGAGAAAGCCATGCCCACACAGAGGTCTCATTGGCTACCTACAGTTCGACAGGCTAAGACTCCACCCCTACACTCTTAATCAAATTGGCACCAGAGGACATGACTGCCACACTTGGAATCTCCCAGTGGTGTGGATCCATTTGGGGGTATATGTAAGCACATTCTAATTTAATCTCCAGCTGGTTTTTCTTCATTCTTGTCTGAGGTGGACCCTAATTTCAAGAATATTCTTAACCATGGGGTGATTCACTTGATTCTGGGTTTTGCTTTGTCTCCATTCTGTGTTGGTCTCCTTGCTAGATGTGACTTTTTTTTGGGGGGGGGAGGAGCATCACTGCCCTCTGGTGTTGGGGATAGGAGACCCAGCATTTGCTCCTGTGGAGCCGCTGCTGGAATTGAACCTTCATCCCAGTGGGCCGCAGACCCGAGCATAACCACTATGCCACTGGGGCTCAGCCCCCTTAGATGTGACTTTTAACAGTTCTTGGGTATGTTGGTTTTTGCAACCTCTGTCCCCAATATGTCTGCTAAGTTGTCTACACTTCCACTATGCCTTTAGAAGCCAGCATACAAAGGTCAGCCTGGACTTTCTCCGTCCCAATCAGCCACTACAATCTGCAGGACTTCCTCGCCTTCCCACACACTTCTTTGGTGTGCATGATAGGTCAGGATGTTCTGTGCTCACTGCCTTCTGAGGACACCTTTCCCATCATCTCTTTGAAGCTGCTGACGACCATGGTTCTAGAGAAGGCTGCTCTTGGGTTCTGCTCTGCTGTACCAACGTGGTAGCAACAGGGAACTTTTGTGAAGCACAAGCTATCTCTTGTCTCACATGCTTATCTCTAATTCAATCCAGAGGTTGGACAAGGGAGCAGAACCTCACAGTATCTAGTTTTAAACTCTGCTTTCTTCATCCTTTAGGAGACCTTGATTTGCTTGAGAATGATAGGAAGGTGGGGTGGAAGAAACCAGTTCAACCAGATTGCTGTTCTTTTCAAATCTTATTTACTTTTGGTATCTGGATAAGTCATTGAAGGAGAAGCTGAGTGTGCCTGGGAGAATGGCAATGCACTGCTGTGGTAAGGAGAAAGAAGAAAAGAACACTGACACTCTGGTTGAAACTCCTTTCAGTCACCGCATTAGGCATCCAAATATGCATCATCCTTTCTTTTTCCTCCACTCTTCTGCACTCAGCTGCAGGGTCTACACATAATGCCATGAAATTTTTAGAACACAAAAGACTATCTTTTTTAAAAATCATTTTATTGACATCTCATACAACTCTTATCACAACCCATCCATCCATTGTGTTAAACACATTTGTACATGTTGTCATTGTCAAAACATTTGCTTTCTACTTGAGCCCTTGATATAAGCTCATTTTCCCCTCCCTCCCATGCCCCCTTCTTCATGACTCCTTAATAATTTATATTTTGTCATATCATACACTGTCTGACATCTCCCTTCACTGACTTTTCTGTTGTCTGTCCCCCAGGGAAGGTGTTATATGTAGATCCTTGTAATAAGTTCCCCCTTTCTAGCCCACCTACCCTTCACCCTCCAGGTATCGCCACTCTCATTACTGGTCCTGAGGGGTTCATGTGTCCTGGACTCCCTGTGTTTCCAGTTCCTCTCTGTACCAGTGTATGTCCCCTGGTCTACCTGGTTTTGTAAGGTAGAACTGGGATCATGATAGTGGGGGGTGGGGGGGATGGGAGGGCATTAAAGAACTAGAAGTTGTATGCTGCATCATTGCTACATTGCACCCTGGCTGGCTGGTCTCCTCCTCGTGACTCTTCTGTAAGGGGATGTCCAGTTGCCTACCGATAGACCTTGGGTTCCCATTCCTTACTCTCATTCACAATGATGTGATTTTTTTGTTTTTTCTTTTGATGCCTGATACCTGATGCTATTGACACCTCATGATACACAGACTGTTGTGCCTTCCATGGGCTTTGTTGCTTCTCAGCTAGATGGCCACTTGTTTATCCTCAAGCCTTTAAGACCCAAGATGCTATATCTTTTGATAGCTGGGCACCATCAGCTTTCTTCACCACATTTTGTTATGCACTTGCTTTGTCTTCAGCGATTGTTTCAGCGGTTCAAGTCTAGCAGCAGCTCTCCAGGAGCAAGTCTGGGCTTCCTACTTCTTCCAGGTCAGTGATGCAAAAAAAAAAAAAATTCAAATATGGCAAAGGGAAAAGTATCAGAGCTGCAATTACGATCACCCAGTTAGTAGAAGAATATAGAGGACCGTGCAAACCCAAAACTCATCTGCAGAGTATAGTCAGACTGAGCTGCTGGAAGAGCCACTGTTACCACAGCCTTCCTATCAGGCAGAGAGTATGTCATCTTGATTATGCTGGACCGAACTTGATACTTAGCCCAGTATCTCCCTATAGACCTGTCCTATTTTTTTTCTGTATGCTTGTATTACTTGTTCCATGTCAGTTCTTCCCTGATAGTTTGAATATTGATAGGGGTCTTTTCTTTCTTACTCATTATTGTATTTTTCCTTCATATTTTATCCTTACCACCTTATTTCCATTTTGCATCTGTTTTCCCAGTTTGTGATGCACAGTAGTAGTGAACACATAGTGATAACTGATAGAGGATTTATAAGGATGCAGGGGTGGGAGGGGGTTATAGAGAGGGAAAGAGGATTTTGGGAATAATGAAGGGGGATGGGCACTAGAACAGACAGTGATTACACAACTCATTTTTTTGGGGGGGGGGCATCACCGCCCTCTGGTGGTGGGAGTAGGAGGCCCAGCCTTTGCTCCGGGGAGCTGGAATTGAACCTCCATCCCAGTGGGCTGCAGTCCCGTGCACAACCACTACGCCACCGGGGCTCAGCCCTACACAACTCATTTTAAAAGCGATTTAATCATGGGAGGGTGCATGTTCTAAAATTGATGTGGTAATGATTGTGTAATTCTCCCCGATATGATCCAATATTGAACTAGTGAATTAAATGATATGTAAATTATGTGCCAATAAAATCATGGTGTGGGGGTTGAAAGTAGGGCAAATAAACTCTCACTAAGTTGTGAGGTAGCTATATATTATAGGAGAAGTAATAAAGTCAGAAATCACGGTAGGGCATGTTGAGGCTTGGTGGGGATACATACACCTTAACCAATAAACAGGGCATATGCCCTGACTAGTAAAAGAGGATTTATAGGAATATGAGGCCATATATTTAACATGAGGTTTGTCCTGGTAAATGCCAGACACTTTGTCACTAAACTTACAAAGGTTACTTCCCTTTTTCCAGTTTTCATGGGGAGAAACATTAGAGATGAGGAGATTTCGGGAATCACTTGAATGAAATGTGACAGAGACCTGGGTCACAGAAAAGGAATGCCCTCGTTGAGATGGACTGTCATAACGACTGCAACAAAGGCTCACAGGTAACAGCAGTGGCACAGCTGGTGCATGACCGAGTGGTGTTTCGTTCGCTCGTTGTCCCTGGGTTGTTGGGTGAGAGCTGACTCCACGGCATCTGACAGCAAGCAGGTAAAGCATTAGGCCTAGGAAAAGTCCAGGGAATAAGGGATGCACGTTTACTGAAGTAGCTGGTCAGAAACCTTGCACAATGTCTAATTTTAAAACTAAGAGATGTCTGTTCATCGCTTCTCGGCCTTTTGGCTAAGATTGAGATGTCTAGTCTTTTTTGTTGCTTTATCTGGAAACATGGGAATTCTATTAGTTACTATTCTACCAATAAAGTTATTAACTAATATTCACAATTTAAATGACCAACACATTATATATTCTATTTTACTTAATCCATTTACAAAAAATCCATTTAAAGTAAGATTCCCATTTTTGTCTGAGGAAATCAAAGAATCCTACCCCCCACACCCAAATTATTTGGCTCTCAATACCGAATCCTGACGCTAGTGTATTTCGGTGTTAGCGATAACAAGAGATAATGTATTTTAAAAATATTCATGTCTGAGCCCCAGTGGCGTAGTAGTTGAGTGTGGGGCTGCGGCCTACTGGCTTGGTGGTTCAAATCCAGCAGCAGCTCTCCAGGAGCAAGGCTGGGTCTCCATTCCCACCAGAGGGCAGTGATGCCCCCCCACCCCAAAGTATTCATGATTTTGGGACTGAAGTAATGGTGTGGGGACTATATCTGACCTCCTTCAGCTTCACTAGTGGGAAGGAGAATTCCAGTCACTTCTGCCCAAGAGTGATTCTTAGGTGGGGGAGATCAGATATAACTCCACTCTCCATTCTTATCCTCTTGTGACCAGCCGTTTCTCTCCTGGCACTCTGCTTCTCTACTTGGCTCAATAGTTCATTGCAACGTCTACACAAAAGTCACACAATATTCAGTTATGAGAAGGTAATTCCTAATAAGGAAAGTTAATAGGCTACGACAGTCAGGATTGGGAAACATTTAGCACACATCCCTTTGTCCACAATTTCTCGGCCATGCCAGCAGTCACATCTCTCTGGTCCTCAACCTCTCAGCCTCTGCCTTACTCTCTAAGTTAGGAATCCCCCAATTCTGTCTCAGCCTGTCTCCTCTGCTCTGTCTCGTGGTCTTGGTGCTGATGCCTCTGGTGCCTGTGACATTCAGGCAGAGATCTTGCATATGCCTTTAACAGGAAGGAAGATTAGGGACAAAGGGAGTTGTCTCCACTGAATGCCTGTACTAAAAGAAAGTCAGCAGGCTATTTCACGATAAAGGGGTTTGAAAGAAATAAGGCACACATTTGAAACCTGTGGGGAAGATCCAAAGCTTGGCATATGCAGACCAAAGTCACCTCGGCATGTACACTAGAAACCAGCCACCTCAGTCACACACATGCCTAAACTCAGCTATTAGGACACGCCAATTCCCACAATCACGCTATCAAGTGGGAGTAGAAGTGGGATAAAAAGCAAAGACTGAGCACAATTCAGTCTTTTTCAGTTAGGAGGGCAGTATCTCTTCCTGTGTGTCCTCTCTCCTTTTTTCGTTCCAGAGCTGGCAGTCCTGATTCTCTTTCTCTGTCTCCTGAGCTCACTTCCTTTTGGCAGGTGTTCTCTTTCTCAATTCCGGCACTCCTCTTTTGGTTCTAAGACCTCTTCTTAAAGGCTTCTGAAAGGCTATTTTCCTACGTGGTGTTCATGCTCCTCTGAAGCTGCCATTTTGGTTGAGAACTCTCCCCTGGTCCCTGCTATGTGGCCTTACAGGTTTTTCAGGGAGAGCATGTTCCAGGGTGCCATGCTGGCAAGGGGTGGATTGTGATGGATAGGTTTGTTATGCCAACATGGCCACAGAAGATTGCTGGGTCTGTTGTGACGGCACGGCCAATGAACACGCGGGATGAATTGAAGGGCAGAGATAGGAAAGGCTCGGCGAGTCCTGCCCTTTCTCTTGCTTTCGGATCTTTGGACCTGTTCCTCGACTTCCAAGCAACACTACTCGTGGGACACTAATCGTGGACTGTGGAGCTGTGAGTTGCGGTTCCTTCAAGCCCTACTTTGCCACGCTCCTGGGATATACATCTCTTGAGCTGGGGACTGTCGGATTCTGTCATCTGGCCGACTGTTGGCGACCTGCTCTGCTGTTTGCTGCCTGTGACCAGATAGCCTGGATTGTTCTACAGAGGACTACTCAGCGGCCCTCAAGACTTGAAGGACCGCCAGTCTTCTAGCTGTCTCACACAAGTGAGTTGCACCGAGCAATATGTACTGCTTTATAGATAGTTAACTGTTTCTTTCTTATCTTATACATGGTACTGAGCGTGAAGTACTAGGACTGAATTACCATGAACTTCTCTTCCCCAAGTACTCTACAGTGTGAATTCTTCCAGAGTTCAGAAGCAACATTTAGGGAAAACCACCCCAGAAACCTACTGCTTTGATGGTTGTGAGTCCTCTTTCTGCTTCTGAATGGCTCTGGACACTCTGTGGGATGGTAGAACTGATCAAGTCCCCTAGTTCATGTTTTCTGCAACTTATTTGCATGCTCCCACTCCATCATTTGATGGGAGTTACATAGGCCCTGGAGACTGCTGAGTAATTCCACTTCACGGCAGGTATCCATCAAATGACACTTTGTGGGAGTGGGAGCAGTAAAGCTCCTGGCTGAAATCACTTCACCTGGATTGAAAGTTCAAAAATAACGGAAAATGATTTCAAAGGAAATATCCAAGTGTGTGTGTGTGTGTGTGTGTGTGTGTGTGCGTCTGTGTGTGGTGTGTCTGAGGGAAGTCAGCAATATGGAATGCAAACCATATCACTTCTGTAGGAGGAAGGACCTTTGTGGGACGAGAGCAGATTTCTATCAGATGCCGATTCCACCAGCCTCACATCAGTGTCCTCTTCTTTATACCTCATTTCTTTATCATTTGGATTTTAAGATCTCTGTTACAAAAATTATCCGAGTATTAAAGCACTTATAAACGTCTAAGACACCAACTTTAAAATAGAAGCTTGCGAAATCTAATTCTCAAGGGAGTCAAGCAAGAAAGTACGTTAGAGAACAGGGCAGAAAACAGAACCCAGAAGGAGAGGAGTGCCATCATTCACAAAAACTGAAGCCACTCTGAGTCACGGGGACACTATAGGACAGGGCAGAACTGTCCCTGTGGGTTTCTGAGACTCCCACTCTGTCATAGAGGGCCTAGCGGTTTCAAACTACTGACCTGAAGCAGCCAAATGGGTACCCACTGTCACCAGGACTGCTGTGTTATTCACAGAGTGCTAGAAATTTCCAGAGGCTGAACACACAGCTTAATGGCTTTCACAGATTCTTAAGTGCACATATTGATTAGTATTCTACGACTATCTAGTTCTCCATTCAGTAATTAAGGTAACCGATCTGTAAATACATATGCACTCCTAACAGCTTGTGGAGTTCTAGGTTACAGTTAAGGGCCCAGATTTCAGGTCAAAGCTTTGTGATCAAATGTAATTCTGTCATCTGCTGAGTGGCCAAAAAACAACTGTAACCTTTCTACGGCTGAAAAGTAATAATCCTGCTCCCCTCACCCAAAAACTTCAAGAACGAAAAATGTAGGAAAAATATTGAGCACCGGCCAGGACACATGCACAAGGGCATAATAAACGATAGGCTAAAAAAGAGGAAGCACTTTTCAAAGGGATTCTTCAACAGAAGTATTTCTCAATTACAATTTAGATAACGCTCCTCCCCTTGGAAACAAACAAAAATGTTTAAATGTTCACAAGTTCACGTTCGTATGGTCTAATTTTAAGGAGGGAGGCCCACAAATAGCTTGCGCTTCTATTTATCACGTGGTACTTTTAATGCTTTTATCTGTCCCGTGAAGCTTCCAAGTCGCCTCGAGTCTAAGAAACTGACAAATGAGGGAGGGACCGCCCATCAGCAATGAATTCAATGGTTTAAAATCAGTGCTTCTAATTGCTGATGACTTGTTTGTCCATTTCAAGAGACTCATTTAAATTTCCCGGGGGAGAGGTGTTCGGTGACACGTTTTCCTATCCCCAAATAAAGATTTGCATTTGGAGCTCTCGGCACCTAGGGCGCCAGCACCTATTATGTAATTTGGCCGCGGCCGGGCCTCAGCTGTTTTCGCAGCTCTCCGCTCCGGGGCAGGGGGTAAGGTTACAACCCCCAAGGCTGGGCCGGCCTCTCCGTTTCTCGTGCGGCGGCTGGGGACGTTTACATTTGAATTTCCCTCAACAGTCGACTGTGGGCGGCGGCGCAGATCCGCCCTTTCCGGGCCCTTCGCGCCATCCGCCAAGCGGGCCCCCCACGGGGTCCCCGCGGGTGGCTGGGACGTTGGGCGGAGGGCCGCGGGCTGGCCGTCGGGGCGCCCCTCCTCGCTGCCCTCCGTTCCGCCCGGCCACGCCTCGCCCGGCACGCCTCGCCGACGGTTGCCCGAGGGCCAGATTTTGAATTTCGAGTCCCAGCCCTCGAGCCGCAGGAGCGCGCTGCCGGGCTCCCATTGGCCAGCGGCGGTCACGTGGGCGCGCCGGCCATGTTGGGGAGTGCGGCACCGCGGCCCACGCCACCTCCGCCCCCCGCGGCGCGCCTCCAGCCCGCCCCTCGCGGCCTAGCTCCCCCCCTCCCCCGCCCCCCCGCCCGCCGCTGCTAGAGAGGAAACAAAGTGCTGCGGGCGGGAGAATCGGCGGCGGCGGCGGCCAGAGGACTCCGCTCGGCCTCTCGGTCCCTCCTGCTTGGCGTCTCTGCGTGCGTGTGTGCTTGTTTGTGTCTGTGTGCGTGTTTTCGGACAGAGGACATTTTACGGTTGGTTGGCTGACTGATCCCGTCTCCCCCCTCCCCCCTTTTGCCCTTTGTGCTGCCGCCCCGCTCCAGCCAGCCCAGCTGCTTCTCCCTCCCCAGCGCCGGACTGCACACGAGCGCGGGCTGCCCCTTCGCGCCTCTCCTCGGCCCTGCCCCCTGCCACGCCGCCGGCTCCCCACTTCGCCCCCGTGCTGCCCGCGGCCTCCTAGCGCCCCTCTCCCGGCCGGCCCCCTCCTCCGATCGTTCCGCCGCCCGCCATGGCGACCGCGACCCCCGTGCCGGCCCGGACCGGCAGCCGCGCCAGCGCTCCGTCCACGCCGCTGAGCCCCACGCGGCTGTCGCGGCTGCAGGAGAAGGAGGAGCTGCGCGAGCTCAACGATCGGCTGGCCGTGTACATCGACAAGGTGCGCAGCCTGGAGACGGAGAACAGCGCGCTGCAGCTGCAGGTGACCGAGCGCGAGGAGGTGCGCGGCCGCGAGCTCACCGGCCTCAAGGCGCTCTACGAGACCGAGCTGGCCGACGCGCGCCGCGCGCTGGACGACACGGCCCGCGAGCGCGCCAAGCTGCAGATCGAGCTGGGCAAGTGTAAGGCGGAGCACGACCAGCTGCTCCTGAAGTGAGTACTTGCCGGCCGGCCGCGACGGCACACGCCAGGAGGGTCCGGAGGCGCCGCCCGGAGGGAGGGAGGGAGGGAGGCCGGGGCTCAGGGACTGTCTCCGGCGCGGGGGGGACAGAAGGCGGCTTCCGCCCGGGGCCCGGGGCAGGAGGCGGACCCGGAGGCTCGGCTCGGGGGGCTGCCGGGCTCGGGGGTCCCTGGCCGCGCGTCTGCGGCGGCCGGGAGAGGACGTCGGGCCCGGGCGCCAGGTGCGGGAGGTGGGGCCCGGCCCGCGCTCGCTCGCAGCCCGATTTCCGGCCTGCGCCGAGACAAAGCGGCGGGTGGGTTTGCTTTGGGGGGACCGCGGGCCGGGGAGGCCTGGCGGCCCGCCTGCCTCCAGAATGAATGAGCCGCGCGCGGGCGGGCGAGGAAGGGGAGGGACCCGTCTGCGCGTCCGCGGCTCCGGGGGTGGATCCTGGTTTGGCGCGCTGGCTCTTGGCCCTGTGTGACATTTGGGGTTGGTCCGACGCGGGCCCGGGGCGTGGACGCAGGGCGGGATCTCCACTGCGCGCCCATTCGCCGCCGCTGCCGACTTGCGTTTCCGAGCTAGGGTGGCTTCTCCGGGCAAAGGCGGTCTGCCCTTCTTCTAGGCCTGCTGGGGGCTGACTCAAAACTGGATTTCAGAATGTCGCCGCCACCCTTCCCGGAACGCCCAGGGCTGCCCTCTGTGGGGTCGCGCAGCCTCGGCTTTCCCCATTTTTATTAATTTATTTTTTCTTAGCCTCCCCCACCTCTCCGTGTGAGGGGCTTCAAAAAGTTCATGGGGGGGGGAAAAGCCATTGTCTTTTCATTCGTGGGAGACTGAAATAAAAGAGAAGGGGTTTCTTCCCCCCCACGAACTTTAAAAGTCCCTTTGTATGATCCTACCTGTGGGGTGAATGGGACAGTCAGCCGGGGCAGGTGGAAGGTTGCGAGCAGCGTACTGAGTGCTGCTGCGGAGGGAGGCTCGGGACTCTGCTTAGGGCTTCTGAACTTTCCGTCCGGGGCAGAAGGATAACTTCGAAATCCTTTACCGACCCCACTTTGACCTTGTGAGTAAAATGGTCTATTTGTCCTGCGGCCTGAGTGTTGATATGTATCCCTGCTTTAGCCACTTGCTGGAGTCGTGTCAGAATACAGAATCACTATTCTTAAGACAGGCTGCTGTGGCCCTGTGGATTTTTTTGGGGGGGGGGGGCATCACTGGGCCCTGTGGATTTGATGCAAATAATGGACCAAAACAAAGGAGCAACCGGTAGCCCAGACTATGAATTGGAGTTGGTCCAAACTCACCCAGAGGAATATGCCTTGTTAGTAAGACTTGATTTGTTTCGACAGCACCGTGGCCCTGATAATCTTACGGTGTGCAGTTCTCTGCACATTGAGGTGCACGTGGGTTGAAATTGACTTGTGGAAAACTTAGCACGTCTCTATTCATAGTTTAAATTTCAGGAGACAACAGACTTCTGGCTTCAGTTCTCTGTTTATTCCTGGATGTGCTTGTATCTGCATGAATTCCCCACCTTCAGTTTCCATGTGATTGGGGATGGAAGTGGCATAGCCTTATTTCTTCCTTGTTAAATATTTTTTAAAGTTCATAAAAGGTATGTTTTGGTTGCAATACTTATAATGAAGACTAGTATTGCCTACTGCTCTTTTTCAGGTGCACTCATTTGAATATTTACTTATACTTTATTTGATATAGGAATTTTTGAAATCATCTTTTAAAATGAGGGGTTAATTAATTCACCTACTGTCTTCATCTTGTTCCAAGTTTTTTCCCATTACTAATTTTCTTCAGATCTTAGATGCTGTTATTGTGTGACTCACCATTATGTGTGCCACTGAGGGGGAGGTGTATGTAACCACAAGTTATCTTGTACCTCGCCTATGTTGGACCTATTTTGATATCAGATGTTAAATAAATATGACAGATTCTGTATTGGTGTGTTTCAGTCAGTTCTTGTGGGGGGGGATGCAGAGATTAAATTATCACCCAAGTGAACCTGAGAGTACATATGGTGAAGGAAACACCCAGTAAGCAAATACATGTATTTCATCTAATTGGAAGCATTTTAATGCTGATGCTTTTTATGTTCTTATGAGAAGGTCTCCTCTAAAGGTTTTTCATACAGTATCAAGAGTGCCACCTGGCTGACAGTAGTTGTAAAATGCTTTGGATCATAAAAAGCATGCTGGTTTTTCAGCAAGATCAAAAAGTAAGAAGAATATATATATTAGAATCAGTGAAATGATGCATATGACATAACATTCAGTAGTCATATATGTGAGGGGAATACAAATAAAGCAGGGTGAGGGTAATGTAGCTTTTAAGAGATGACAGTTGAGAGTAATATTCCTTGAGGTGTCAAGCTGTATGTGTGGATTTTCTTAGGTCTGTGTGAATGGGGGTGCTCTTGGCCGATGGGTTGGGGTCAGATATAGTCAGTTTTATAGCATGCTATCAATTACTCAAAATAAGCTGCTTCATATTTGGGCCTTGACTTTTCTGTGTAATTTTAATTTTGTACTGGAATAGCCATTTGTTTATTTATTTATTTAGTTATGATTGAGGAACACTTTGCTTTTAGCATATCCTCAACCAGTTCCAGCCTTTTAACCACAAATTATTATCTATTATAATCTATTACCTATTTTGATCACACTTTATCATTTCTGGTGCATATATCTGCTTGCTTTTTTCCCTTCAGTGCTCTGCACTTACGGCCATCTTTTAGACTCATAGTTTCATCCTGTTGGAGAACATCCTTAAGTAACTTACTCAGAAAGGATGACAGGAAGTAATCTTTGTGAAATCTAACGTGCCCTAAAATAACTTTTGTCGCATGCTTGATTGGTAGCCAGTTTGGGAATAAAGAGTATGCCAGCAACCATCCCTCAGAACTTAGAAAGTATTGTGTTTTTATTGTCTTCTAGCAACAGTGTTGTTAGTGTATGATGCCATTCGGAGTTGCTTTGCTACTCACTGCTTTTTTTTAAAACCCACCTCCCTTGGGAATATTTAGGGATTTTTTTCACTTTTCTGGGTTTTTGAAATTGCATGATGATAGGAGCAGGTGTGACTTTTGTCATGCATCTTGACTGTTAAAATTGGACCCTTTCAGTTGAGGGATTGATCTTTGTTAATTTCTAGGAAACTATCATTAAAAAAAGTTTGCTATGTTTACTCTGATTTTTTTGTAGTTTGAATCATGATCTTTCTTGTCTCATTTTTTCCCATAATATTTTTTGCTGTAATTTTTGGGGAAATTACCTTAGCTCTTTCTTAGTGTGATAGTGACATTTTAAAAGCAGAAACCATACTTGACACTCTCAAGAATTTTTCTTCTCACAAGGTTTCTGTTTCTTTGAGTTATTTTTATTTTAAAGATTCAATATAATCTTTAACCTGATTTAGGATGTTTTCTTTCTAAAAGGTTCATTTTTTACTTTTACTTGGATTTTCCTTTTCTGCCTTACTCATTTTTTAGTTTGGTTTGATATTTTTATTCCTACTAAATTTTGTCATGTATGGTACCTTCCTTTCCTTGGACTAGGTAACTAGGTAACGATTACTACTGAGACTAGTGTTGTTTAGGTAGCTCTTCTCACCTGCCTTCTGAGTGGAAGAAAGAACAATCTAGGATCTCTCTGTAAGTGGTGTGTGCTGTAGACCAGTTAGTTGCAATCTGCAGTTAGACTTCGGGATGCTGAGAAGGGGCCAGATGCCAAGATGTTCCATCAGTTCATTTTAAGCCTGTCCACTCTCCCCTACATCCTACTATATGTACATGTTCCATGATAGGAACTTTTATCTTCCAAAAGCTTGTTATACTGTGCGTTAGTGATTCTTGTTCATTTTGGTGCTGTGGTGCTTGGTTTTTCCCCCTCCTGCTATGTACTAAATTGCCTTTTTCTTGGCATTTCTAGGTGAGGCAGTAAGCCATCATTCTGACAGTTAATTATTTTTGGACATTAATGAAGTATAGCTTGGAAAATTCAAAAGGAACACAGGTGTTAGTGTCTGAACCTATGTAGCTCTTCTTTAGTTTGTTTAGAACTAATTTTCTCTTGTTCATTTCTTATCTGGACCTGAGATGTTTTTGTAATTAGCTGGATTTGAGTTTGGAAAACAGTATTGAGATGATTAAAGGTGGCAAAGATCTGCTTCTGAAGAAAATCACAGCCAGAAATGAATATAACTTTTTGTGTGTGTGGAGTAGGACGGGACGCAGTTCATGAGAGGAAGTAAAAGCAATTCCAGTTTTAAGAAAATAACCAGCTGCTGGGTGCACCAAAAGCTTACCTAGCTTAATTCCTAGGTTAAATAAACAGCTCCAAAGATAACCTTGCTCTACCAAACATCCTTTGGAAATGTGGGAAGGAAATGGCATGACAAATTCATTTCAAAGATCCTGCTTCCTAGACTTGCATACCAATCCTAAGAATTAAAGTAATACTTCACAGAAAGTACTGATTGTAATATTTTTTAATATAATGGCGGGATCAGGGTTAAAAAAAAAGTACATAAGGTGAAGGGTTAAAATTTTTTTCCCCCTTCCATTTAATCATCCTTTGTACAAAGAAAACTCCCTAAAGCAGACGATCATTTTTAAAAACTTGTCTTGGGGTGATGCATAGTGGTATAGTGGTTACATGTTAGGCTACAGTCCGAGAAGTTGGCAATTGAAACCATCAGTGGCTTCTCAGGAAGACAGATGAGCTTTCTGCTTCAGAAAGCTGCGACAGTCTCAGAAACTCACAGTGCACTTCTAGTGTGTCCCACAGGGTCTCTGTAGGTCAGCAGTGATTCAGTGGCAGCGTGCTTATTTTTCCCTAATGGATTATGCACTGACTGCTAATCCAAAGGTTGGATGTTTAAGTCCTAGAAAAAGACTTGGCACGGCACGTCGGGAAAAAAAACCAAAACAGCCATCATTGGAGCCTTTGCTCCTCTACCCTGACACACACTGGTGGCCACGAGTCTGAAGCTACCTGACAGCAGCTGGTTTGAAGTCAGAATAACTTGTACTTCCTCTCATGATTTGTGGCTCCTCAAAAGATTGATTCAAGTCTTAAGTCCTGTACCTGTCGATGTGACTTTTTTGGACACAGATCTTTCAAGGGGGATTAGGGTAGGGCTCTGACCCTATAAAAAATGACACAGAAGGGGGTAACTAAGTAGCAAAATCCAAGAAATCTCCCATGAACTAAACCATCAGATAGATCCTAACTCATAGCGACCCTGTAGGACAGTTCAACTGTCCTGTGGGTTTCTGAGACTACTAATTTTTTATGGGAATATAAGTGCTTGTCTTTCTCCTTCAGAGTGGCTCGTGGTTTTGAACTGCTGACTGTGGTTAGCAGCCTAACTTGTAACACCCACTCTGCCACCAGGGCTCAAATGGAAGATAGAGTAATGTGAAAGTATGCAGTCTTTTTCTTCCCCTTTATAGTCTTTATGTTTTCATGCTCTTAGATGCCATCATCCTTGATAATGCCTGATTTAGCTACTTTTAGACTTTATATACTGCCAGAATCTGTCTCATGCACAAACAGTGAGAATGAGCTTCAGTTATTGGACGGGCCATGGAACGGGGTATAACTGAAGGCCCTGGCTCAGGTTGAACCCCCGCTCCTGGTGAGCCTGTGTGTTGCCGAGTAGAACTGCACAGTGTTCTCTTGGTCACCTGTGGGGAATCACTTTGCCAGGTGTGCCTTTAGTGGTGCCCTGCGTGGATTTTAACTACCCACCTTTTCATTAGTAGTTGAGTGGAAACTACCACATTTTCACATGTCAGTAGATATATTGTCTCACTGATTATCTTAAAATAAAAATAGACCATAATGCATAGGTTAATGTAAATTGTTTTTGCTTTTTTACATTTTTTTTGGCATCACTCCCCTGGTGGGAGTAGGAAGCCCATCCTTGCTCATGGAGAGCTGCTGCTGGATTTGAACCATCAACCCTGTGGGCTGTAGTCCCGCACACCACCAGAGCTCAGCCCGTATCTTTAAAAATTTTTTTTATTGTTTTAGGCATCACTGCTCTCTGGTGGGAGTGGGAGGCTCAGTCTTACTCCTGGAGAGCTGCTGCTGGATTTGAACCGCCAAGCCCGCGGGCTGCAGTCCCGCAGTCAACCACTACGTCACCGGGGCTCAGCCCTGATGTAAATTCTTTAATGCCTGGCAGCCATCTCAGCATTCAGTAGGAGAGCAGGATTTTTTTTCTTTTTAATTGCCTCTATGTTGACTCCACCTCATAGGAACTTCGAGGGCCCCAGTAGAATTGTGCTCCCTAGGTTTCTCAGTGCCTGAGCTTTGGGCACGCGATCAGCAGCCCTACTTTCTGTCCAGGTGTCCTCTGGGTGGACTCACAGCCCTAGCCTTTTCTTTAGCACTGAGTGCGTAACCCATTTGTACTACTCAGGGGACGGGGAAGGTATACTAATTGATAAAATGGGTGGATTACAGTTAATTTAGCCGGTAATTTCCTAGTTAATGTTAACCATTGAGAAAGGGAATTAACTAGTTTTACCAACTTTTGATCTAACTAGCATTGGAGAATTATCTATTTTCTGTTTAGGAGATTTAATATTAATTTTTGGCTATTCTTTCTAAGTTCTTGAGATTTCTTTGTTATATTCATGGTGCCTAGCATAAAAAAGGAAAAGTATGTATGCTTGGGTCATAATCTTAGGTTTTTGGTGATATTTTTCATGTAAGCCTGCCTAAGAAATAGGTTTTCTTTACCTTATTTATATACTTGATCCCTAAAAAAGCCCTATACTTATGTGCATCGATTAGGAGAAAGGCAGTACTTTGTACTCCTGTAAAGAGTTACAGTCTCAGAAACCCTCGGGCCAGTTCTATCCTGTTGTGTGGGGTTACCATGAATTGGAAGTTACTATGGTTTACTGTGGGCAGTGAGGGTTTTTAAAAAATATATGCATTGATTCATCATAGATAGAATTATAGCCCCCTTTGCTGGAAAGGATCTTTGGTCTTTTGATATAATTGACTTGTAGATAAATCGATATCTACAGAAATTAAAAGATTTGTGTATAGTATCAGACAAAAAGTTTAGTTCCTGTTTTAGGGACCTCTCATAGTATAGTGGTTATGCATCAGGCTGTGAAGATTGGTAGTTCGAAACCACCAATCTCTCAGAGGGAGAAAGATGGGCGTTGTACTCATATAATAGTTACACTCTTGAAAATATCAACTTGATGGCTGTGATTTTTTTTTTTTTTTAATTTATACTAAATACTGCTAACTGCAAGGTTGGTCGTCCCAAATTACCAGCTGTTCCTCAGGAGAAAGACAAGGTTTTCAACTCCTGTAAAGAGTTAGTCTGTAAAAGCCACTGGGGCAGTTCAAGCCTGTCCTATAGCTGCAGTTCTCAACCTATGGGTGGCGACCCCTTTGGGGGTCAAACAGCTCTTTCACAGGGCTCAATTCATAACAGTAGCAAAATTATAGTTATGAGGTAGCAACGTAAATAATTTTATGGGGGGGGGGTGTCACCACAGCATGAGGAACTGTAGTAAAGGGTGGCAGCATTAGGAAGTTTGAGAACCACTGTCCTAGGGTCTCTTCATTCACTTGATGGCCATGAGTTTGTTCTGGCTCCTTCTGCAGTATAATATATAGGTGTAGTTTTTTCAGTATGTACAGTTGAGGGCAGTGGGGGTGGAAGGAGTAGGTTGGTGGTTGTTGGGCATGATCAGGAAGCACCTGAGCCAACATCACATTAGCTTCCAGGCCCTCTGCTCGCTGGACTTCTTGCCACCCACCAGCCCACATAAGCACAAGGGAGGACATTGAGCCTAATTACATACAGCAAGGCCAGCCTTCCGTGTCCGCTAAATACAGCTCTTTTGCCGAGCATGATCCCATAAGGTTGTGATACAGGCTTTACAAGGAATTAACTAGAAAGTATACAAACACCTGCTTGTGTGTAATACAGTGTTCACACAACACCCATCCCTACTCCCCTGCCAGAAGCACCCCCCACGGTGAGGAGCAACCAACAACATTGGGTGTGAATGGCTGCAGCTGGAGGCCGGTGGGCAGCAGGGAAAGAGTAAAGCTTGGGAAAAAAAGCTGCTCTCTTTTTTGGGGGAGGGGGGGCATCACTGCCCTTGGGTAGTGGGAGTAGGAGGCCCAGCCTTTGTTCCGTGGAGCTGGAATTGAGCCTCCATCGCAGTGGGCCGCAGTCCCGCGCGCACAACCACTATGACACCAGGGCTCAGCCCTTTGTTTGTTTGTTTGTTTTTGTTTTTGTTTCTTGGGGGACCTCACTGCCCTCTGGTGGGAGTGGGCGTCCCAGCCTTGCTGCTGCTGGATTTGAACTGCCAAGCCAATGGGTCGCAGTCTCGTACTCAACCACCACACCACCGGGGCTCAGCCCCCGAGCTGCTCTCTCTTAACAAAATACCACAACCTTATGTGTTGTTGGCTGTTAGCAAATAGATCATAAGCAACACATATCTGTACTCTAAGGGAAGACTTCATTTGCTAGTAAAGAAGGGGAAGATGAATTATTGAATTAGTAAAGGTGAATGACATCTTTCCCCTCTTTGTAAAAGAGCATTTTCCCCACTTCATGTTTAATAGTAATTTAAAGTTACATTAAAACTGCTTAACAAATCTTAAACATTCATGACAAATGTCTTGTCATTTTTTAAATTCAGTGCATGTTTGTGGAATAGGTATTTTATGCAAGGTCTTGAACTGCATGCTGGACTTTGTAGAGAGGGAGGGGACACAGTTTCTATTTTCAAGTACTTACAGTCCAGTGGGGTAGATAAGAAGTAACTGTGGTACTGTAAGTGAAGTGCATGACTACAGTGTAATACGTTCGTGATTGTAATGTCCACGTGGTGCTGGGGAGAAGCAGGCTGCTGCCGATCGGGGTCCTGTGAAGAGGTTTCTTTCCTCCTCTGTAGTGCTGTGCAGCCAGCATCACTCTCTGTCACCAAGCTTTTCTCCAGAAACTCAGTACCCCGCATTCTTCGCCCCAGTGAGCCTTGGTCTCTGATGGTATTGAACATCTTTTCACTTGCCTATCAACAATTTGCGTTTCTTTGGAGAAATGCCTATTTAAATCTATCTACTACCCCTTTTATTTGATTTGGGGAGGGGCATCACTGCCTCTGGTGGTCGTGGGTGCTACCCAGTGCTGCTCCTGAGAGCCGCTGCTGGATTTGAACCGCTAAGCCCGTGGGCCACAGTCACGCACTCAACCACTTACGCCACCAGGGCTCAGCCCCTTATTTCTTTTTTTTTTTGGTGCTTTTGGAACTTTTTTAAATTTGTTTTTTGTTTTAAAGTATGCATTCTAGATAAAACATTATTTCATTACATAGTTTCCAAATATTTTCTCCCATTCTGTAAGCTTTAATTTCAGTTTCTTGAAAATGTCCCTTGATGCTCAAAAGTTTGAAATTTTGGTAAAGCATAGTTTACCATGTGGTTGCTCATGTTTTTAAGAGTTATATCTAAGAATCAATTGTGAAAAACATGATCTTGAAGTTCAATCTCTGCTTTTCATCTAAGGGTTTTTAATTGTTTTAATTCTTTTTTTTGGTATCACTGCCCTCTGGTGGTGGAAGTAGGAGGCCCAGCATTTGCTCCTGTGGAGCTGCTGCTGGAATTGAACCTCCATCCCAGTGGGCCGCAGTCCCCCCGCACAACCACTACGCCACCAGGGCTCAGCCCAAATTGTTTCAATTCTTAAAGATTATTGATCCATTTTGATTTAATTTTTAGATATAGTATGAGATGTGGGTCTAGTTGCATTGTTTCACATGTGGTGATCCACTTGAAAGGACATTCTTGGAGAATTGTGGAGGAGGTAATGTATGAGCTGAGTGTGAGGAAGTAAATAATTAGGTTTCAAGTAGGAAATGTTAAAAATGGCCAATACAGTAATTCATATGTTTGTAGTAGGGTCATATATTTGTGGGGTGAGCTTAGGGTTGCATTGTAGGTACCAAGGAGCTCCAGACGAATTTCAAATAGGAGAGTGACATGAAAACATGAGTAAGGCACTCAGGTTAGGGAGCAATGAAGTGACCCCAGAACTCTGGTAGGCTATGGGAAAGGAGAGAAAGTGATTTAAGAGAGAACGAACAAGTACATTGAAACATCAACTCTTGCCTCTATCGGGCCTGGGAGTGTAGGGAGAATATGGATGCTGGTCAACTCTGCAGGTCAGGTACGGGGGTAAAAGGTATTGTGCCTAACACACGGGAGGAAAGGACAGGCTTGGAGTATATGGAGTGGAATATACTGAGTAAATGATGTTGCTTGTAGTTCCAGGTGAAAATGTCACCTTGCAATTTGGAGTACTTCAGAAAGCTGAAGAAAGACTTGAGACTGTGGAGTGAGAGAGTCCCCACAGTTGACAGAACAACTTTGCAATTGCGGAAAAGAATGGAGACAGGCATTGGGACACAGGAATGCCTTTCCCCTCTGCCGGGACCCAGAGAGTGAATGTAGTTTCCGATGGCTCTATGTATAATGGGGCTTACAGATCGATGACAAGGGTATACATATAACTTCTTTGGGAAATGGACAACAGAAAAGTGGGTCAAGGGAGAGGTCGGACAGTGTCAAATATGAT
Source organism: Nesogale talazaci (assembly GCA_004026705.1). NCBI lineage: Eukaryota > Metazoa > Chordata > Mammalia > Afrosoricida > Tenrecidae > Nesogale > Nesogale talazaci. The sequence goes on along the minus strand of PVJH01020312.1, from coordinate 6,719 downwards.
AAAATAACAATTTATAAATTATCAAGGGTTCATGAGGGAGGGGAAGGGGAAAAGGAGGAGCTAATAGCCAGGGCTCAAGTAAAAAGCAAATGGTTTGAGAATGATGATGGCAACAAATGTACAAATGTGCTTGACACAATAGATGGATATATGGATTGTGATAAGAGTTGTACCCCCAATAAAAGGAGTAAAAAAAAAAAAGATAATGGAATTTTCTCACAAACTTTTAAAAAACTGGAGCTTAGCATGTGCGTCATATAATGGGTAATAGGTGAGAGTATAAGAGAGTAGCATAATAAACTAGCAGCGTGGTTAGTCATCATCTTGACTAGTGCTACTTGACATCTAGTACCCCTGAGCCCTCCCCAGGGGTTTGCTGCATTTATGGTGATTTGGCTATAGAACTTGATTTCTATTATCTACAGATAACCTCCAGGCACAGGGAATAGCCAGACACATGAATGATTCATCTTATATATTAGCTCCTTTATGGGGGGGGGGTAATCATCTTATATATTAGCTCCTTTATTGGGGGGGGGTAATTATTGGCAGAATTGTATTCAGCCATGAGAAAGATTTATTTCTGTCTCATAACCATGAGGGTCTACCCCACTGGAATTGCCTTTTCAGTCTCATGATTATGAGCATAGAGGATTTAGCTGCATTGCATTCTCATCCAGTCCCTCAGTTTACCACATTGGACAGATGATGCACCTTAGGAGCTGGGGGTGGAGAGGAAAAAGAGAAGTGGGGTAAAGTTAAAAGTTCATTGCACAGAGACCCATAGGAACCGTACAGAACATGTTAGAACTGCTGCCGAGTTTCTGAAACTAACTGAGACAGCCCCATCGTTTTCTTGTGGACCTGCTGGTGGGTTTGAACTGTCCACCTTGCAGCTCTCAGGGGGCGGGGCCCCAGAGGGGGTCATCATAAGTTTAAGGCAGTTCAAGAATGTTGGCAGTGAAGGCAAGGAGATACTCTACAGTCTGTTCTTTTTTTGCGGGGGGTGGGGGGCATCACTGGAGATACTCTAAAATACCAGTTTAAAGTAAACTGGGTTTAATTGGAATTTGGTAGTGAACAAGAATGCTTATCTAAGATTTTGAACTACAAATCCGATCACTTTACCCACCTCTTTTTTGTAAAACACTTGAGTAACTTTTAAGATACAGACTAGTATCTACTAGTAGGTTGACAATACGGTATCTCATCCAATCCGGGTCACTTTTGTGAGTTGACAAGGGGCGCTATTAAATATTATATGCGGACACTTGACAAATAGGAATCGTCCTTGGCAAATGGGCATGTGTGGTCATCCTACCTAAATTGCCATCTCTACATGGATTGACTCTGTCTTGTTTTTAGTTTTATCTCATGCCATAGTTGGATTTGCTTTCTCCTCTGTGACCACAAAGACCTCTGTTTAGATTCTTGCATCAGGCTCCCTCTTAACACTGGGATGGGACCCTTAGATCTCTTTTGTTGGTTTGCTTGTTTTGGGTATGGACTTCTTTCTTCATTGGGTTAAGTTCTCATCCCTCAGATCTCTGCTCAATGTTCATTTCTTTAGGACAGCTTTCTTTGAGATTTTCCTAATATGTGGTTACAATTAAACCTTTGTGACTACCTAGAAGCATATGTGTGTCTATACTATAAATGTTAGAAGTCAGAATTTTCCCAAGAATTCTCATGAAAAGAATTACCTTCAGCTGTTTTCACTGTTGCTTCTATCTAATTGACGTAGTACTATTGACTTGTGTTGTGAAGGTGAAGAGAGGGAATTTTTTTCCTCTATGTGCCCCCCGCCCCTCCTCCCACACAAGGAGTCCTCCTGTGGCATTTGTTTGAGCATTGGACCACAGCTGCAAACTGAACAGCTCAAACCCTCCAGCCCCTCCATGCAAGAAAGATGAGGCTGTCTGCTCCCATAAAGATTGACATTTCTGGACACCTTGTGGAGCAGCTCAACTCTGTCTAAACAGGGTCTCTATGGCTGTGAGTTTATTTGACTTTATCCTATAACAGTCATTATATAGATTGGTTTTGTTTCCATAAAATTTTGGAGTGTAAATTGCTACTTCAGTCTGTTCTACATATGCTTCTGGAATTTGATTTAGTTCCTGGACGAACTAATAATTTGTCTGGAAGTTGTAGTGACTTATATGTGACCTTTCTAGGGAAAGGGGAACCAGAAGAGTAAGAGTACATTTATACTCTTCCCCAGCAGAGGAAAAATGGTATCCACTCTGCTGTAAGACAATTTAGGGTGAGTTCCTGCACCCAGGGTTCCCTTCCCCAGAAATTTGTACCATCTCAAGATGTAAAATACTTCCAGAATTCCTTTGCTTTCTCTGTTTGTCTCAGTGCCTGCAAGTTAGCATTCTCACTCTTGTTTTCGTGCATTTTTAACATCTCTGGAGGCACCTTCTAGCCACACTAAACTCTGCTGGGGCTGTCTAAATCATCTCCCAGGGTACCAATTATTCTTTATGTTGCTGTTGATGCTCTGGTTACAAAGCTGTGTAGGTTTTGAATGGCCTGACTAACTTTATTTTTCCCACTAGCTTCATTATTTTTAGTGTGGGGAGAATGTAAGGTTTTTCAAGAGCATACATAATGAGTTATAGCAGAAATGATATAGACATTATCCCTAGCTGAACTCAATAGTACATGCTGTGATTAGTTTCTCTTCCCTACACCACTTTAAGGAGCGCTAGTGACTTTGCCAGGTAAGTAAGTGTTGGATTGCTAACCTCGAGGTGTTTCACCAGCTGCTCTGTGGCAGAAAGATGGAGGGTATCAAAAATGACTTGAAAGCTTTGGGTTTGTCTTTTGGGGTTACACTGTGCTTTAATTGTTTATGAAAACGATTTCTTCCTGCTTAGTTTTTTTTCGTTGTTGTCATCCTTACGCAGGGGCCATGCTAATCTTCTCTGTTTCGTTCCAACTTTAGTATATGTGCTGCTGAAGCGAGCACTCAGCTTAGTTTTGTCTAACTATATAGAAGACTTAACATTGTTAAAACATGACATCATTCAGTATTAGGTGCTCCAGTTTTAATGTATTGTGTAGATGACAGTTTAGGTCTAAAATTCTAGGTTCTAAGTCATAACTTCTTTGGCTTAGTTTGTGGTGTTGCAGAAAAATTAAAAAGCCAACACACTTGTGGCTTTCTCTTTGGCTCAGTTTGGAGATTTCACAGGGGTGGTCCCTCATGATGGTCATTTGGTGGGCTTTTGTTTGTTTGTTTTTGGGCATCACTACTCTCCGGTGGTGGGAGTAGGAGGTTGGTGGGCTTTTTTTTGTCTTGGTGTTTACACCTTTACTTTCTCGGAAATTTTCCTGAATTGTTTACTCCTGGTTTATCCTCCTTGCTGTAACTCCTCTTTTTATTTAAAGGTTGGATCCTTTTAGTTTTCTTTTTTTTGGGGGGGGCGGAGGGGCATCACTGCTCTCCGGTGGTGGGAGTAGGAGGCCCAGCCCCACTGCTGGAATTGAACCTCTGTCCCAGTGGGCCTTTTAGTTGTGGGCCTTTTAGTTTTCTTATCATAATACACACACACACACACACACACACACACACACACAAATTAGGAGCTGTTCTCAATTATACCACTCAGTACCTGCTGTTGTGCTTTGAATTTTTAATAACTTCTTTTAATTTCATATCTTTTTATACAGTCTTATTGAAGTTTCATTCACGCAGTAGTTTTTTTGTCTTTTCAGAAGTCTTTCCCCTTATTGTCTGCAAGATTTCTTTTTGTTTAAGGCTTTGTGTCAGTCTGTGTTATTCGGTGCCATCAATGGCATCTGTGACCCACAGCAACTGTCTGTAGAAAATAAAACACTAGGTAACTTACTCTGAAAGAAAGCCATTATGGGATGCCTGATTCCTAGGTAGACCTGTTAGAAGGGCTTGAAGAGCAGAAGTGATGTCCAGAATACTGTAGAACTGATGGTGCCAGCTTTTGTGCCACAGAATGTAAGAAAATTTTTTATTTCAATCTTTAAACATTTATTGAGACTGGCTTTTTGTGTGTTATGCTTCTCTTTGTATGTCTATTAGGTTTACTTGGTATATCCTGTAATTCAGGTCTTATGGTTTTTTGTTATCTTTTTAAAATCATTTTTTTGGGGGCTCGTACAACTTTTCTCAAAAACCATACATCCATCTATTGTGTTTACCTGAAAATAAGACCTACCCATAAAATAAGTCCTAGCAGGATGTCTAAGCATTTGTGCAATAGAAGCCCTACCCTGAAAGTAAGACCTAGTGATGGGCGTGGCTACATTGCATCTGCACAACCCATGCATTTTGTCACAGAGTGGTGACACAGACGGGCAGCCCTTCTCATCTGCTCCATTGTGACCTGTCTACAGACTCTTAATATTGCAATAAACAAGCCATTCAAAGACCCTTTGTGCATGGAAATTGACTATATTGAAAATAGAATGACAAGACATCAGCATGGAAACATTATGAAGCCTAGCCTGCAAGAGGTTGTGATTTGGGTGATGAATTCATGGGATAAAGTCACTGACAGTGTTGTTACCAATTCCCTCGAGCAGGTCACGTGGATGAGAGCTGCTCATTTAATAAGAGCTCTGTTGATGGACCTGAGAGATTGGGGCTAATGGTTGGTTCTAAAGGAAACAGTCACAAGAAATTCAGGATGGAATTTATGGTTTGGAGAGTTATGATGTTACAGAAGAAGACGATTTAGCTATATTTAAATAAATGTAGATTGTTGTACCATACTTAAAAAAAAAATCCCCTGAAAATAAGCCCTAGGGTGTCTTCTTGAGAAAAAAAATAAATATAAGACCCTGTCTTTTACAGTAGTTATAATCTGACACCAAGAAGCTGCCGTTGCAGTTGTTAAAGGAATAACTGCTTTATGAATATAGATGTAAAAATTTTCCACGAACTACCAGCAAAGCAAGTCTAGCAACATAAAAAGAAGATTATACACCAATTTCAAATGAAATATATTCTGAGAATGCAAGGTTGGTTCAACCTTCTCCCTCCCCCACCCCCCATTTCAGTGTATTATCAGAAAGGTTTCTGAAAGAAAATCATGTCAGTTTATGCAGAGATCATATGACAAACTGCAATATACTCTTTCATGGTAAAACATTGACTAGAAGGAAACTTTCTCAAAGTGATAACATCAGATATCACATGTACTAGGTTACCTGATAACCACATATAATATCACAAGCTTTCCTCCTGAGATCAGGAGCAGCACAACAATGTTTGCTCTTTGCTTGTCTTTTCAGTATAGTACATGTTGTTTTAGCTAGGGCAGTTAAACAAGAAAAATAAGTAAAAGATCCAGATTGAAAAGGAATAAGTAAAACCATATTTATAGATTACACAGTCTTATAAATAGAAAATCTTTTAAAAATCATTTTATTAGGGGCTCATACAACTCTCATCAGAATCCATACAGACATCCATTGTATGCCAAGCATATTCATTTGTTGGCATCATCATTCTCAAAACATTTTCTTCCCACCGCCGGAGAGCAGTGATGCCAAAAAAAAAAAAAAAAAGAAAAACATTTTCTTTTTAGTTAAGCCCTTGGTATTAGATCCTCATATTTCCCATCCTTTCCCACTTCCTTTCCCTCATGAATCTTTGATAATTTATAAATTATTATTATTTTGTCATATCCTACATTGATATCTTCTTCACCCACTTACCTGTTGGCCACTGTATCCCCAGGAGGCAGTTATATGTAGATCCTTATAATCGGTTCCCCCTTTCTACCCCACCTTCCCTCTACCCTCCCCATATCGCTACTCTTACACTGGTCCTGAAGGGCTCATCTGTCTTGGTTTCCCTGTGTTTCCAGTTCCTCTCTGTACTAGTGTACATCCTTTGGGCTAGCCGGATTTGTAAGGTAGAATTGGGATCATGATAGAGGGAGCGAGAAAGCATTTAAGAACTAGAGGAAAGTTGCATATTTCATCGTTGATACACTGGGAACCTGCAAGACAAACTTCCCCCTAAAAAACATGCTATTAAAGCTAATAAGCCAGTTCAGTGAGGTTGCAAAATACAAGAGTAATATACAAAAAACATTTTTTATGCACTAGCAGTGACCAACTTGAAGATAAAATTAAAGTAATTCCAATAGCATCAAAAAGAATTAAAAAGAAAAAGAAAGTTTTAAGACCGCCATACTAAACACTAGGAAACATTGTTGAAAGAAACTAAATGTTGATATAAATGGAAAGACATTTCATGTTGATGGATTAAAGGACTTAATATTGTGAAGATGCCTACTGTTAGATACTGCTGTAGAGTCTGTTCTGAGTACAATAGAATGAAACACTGCATAATTTAAACTGACTACCTTGCTGGTAACTAGCTAATGTTTAACCTGTGGTACTTTAGGACTCCAGAAAATGGCAATACTTCCCTCAAATTCTTACAATTTGCACTATTCAAATATATCTTTGGATCAAAGGACACCATGTAGAATATGATTTGACCTAAATATGTAGTACAACATAAACTACTTTAAATAAAGCCAGTGTTCTTCTCAAGCTAGTTAATAGTAAGCTCAAATACCCTGATTTTATTTTTTAATGGGTGAGCAGAATGAAGGATGATATCTCAAAAGCCAGAATTGATAGGGGGAAACTGGTGCCATTTTTGGAATCAGGTCAAGTATATGTGGAAACAAGTCTAACATTTGAGGTATCAATAT
>PVJH01020311.1:0-40938 GCA_004026705.1 Nesogale talazaci | reverse complement strand
CTCTTAGAAGGCAGGGGCAGATTTCTAAAACTCGCCTATGAAAAGCCTTACTATGTTTTTCAGAAACCTCATATAGCTGCTCTCTAGAATCCCTTTCAATACACACGGCTGTTTGCTGACTATGAGAGGATGAATTATCCATTGCTGGGGCGATCCACAAACCCAACTTGATTCTTCCTGTGGGGTCCCTGTTGTAGGAACCAACTGTGGGAACAGGCCCTGCATGCAAGGAAGTGAGAGCGGTGGAATGCACCTCAATCGTGCACACAGGCTGCGGAGACCAGTTCGAAAGCGCAGGTCTAACCTTATTACAGTTTTTGCAAGTCTCATAAAGGAAATGAGGTATTTCAGGCTGAGTTGTGTGAATGAAGTACAGCTGGCTGAGCCAGTCCGTTCAATTGCCTTACAAGACTATTTCATCCAATCACATCACAGGACCAGACATCCAATTGCATTGTTGGACACTATCGTCTAATAGGATGACAGGAGTTTAGCTGATACTGTGGGAAAGCTGAAAGTACTCTGATCGGCTGTGTCTCAGAGGTTCAACGTGGAAGGATATCAGGTGAGCTGACCTGGGGTCTTATTGCCTGAAGACTGGAGTTCTTTCTGGAAATTATCGAAACGTGAGATACCCAGCAGCTTCTGCCTGACTCAAGACCGGAATATTCTAGAAGACTTGGAAGCCCAGGTCTCAGCTACCTCAGGGTTCAGATTAGCACCCAGACCGCTCCATGAGTAGCAGCAACATCCTGCACTTTGTACACTTCACCTCCAGATTCACAGGTCATGCCAGAAACACCCCCACCCTGGTGTTCTCTGCTTTCAGCCAAATTGCATCTGAAATCTGTATTGATATCGGGTTTGGCATGCCCTCTTTTGGCCATGACTTCATTTTATGGAGGTTCTTTGTTTATATTGCTGCAACCAATGTGCAGTTATCTTCAGCAAAATTTTACTTGTATGTGATAATATTGATATATAATTTATGCTTTCTGTTGAATAATACTTCTTTGGAAAGGCACAAATATGGATCGTTACCGGTTGTTTAAGCATATAGCTGTCTCCCAAAGTTCTTGAAATAGATGATTGACTGATTTGAGCACTTCATCAACTTGTTGAAATATTGCATGGATGCCTTAATTCCTAGAGACTTGTTATTACCTGCAGTATAACTTCCACGCTTTATTTTCATATTATATTTTGATTACACATTGCTTCTTCAAATAGTTGAATAAGGACTGATTCTTTTGAGTGCACGCTTGTATATTCTGATCTTTTGTATTCTTTTTTCTTTGTTTGTTTTTCCTTGATGCTTTATTCACTGTTCAAATTTTACCCTAAAGATCCTTCAAAATTGCAACTGGGATTTGAATTTTTTTCTTCATTTCTTTCAGCGTGACATATGCTCAATGCTTCCTTTCCTTTTGGCTTTTCTAATTCCATGTGTTTCTACATTTATTTTAAAATTGATTTATCGTTTTAACTTTTCATTGAAAGATTAGTGTATTCTATTTTAAAAATTGGATTGTTGGGAGAAAAAATTGGGGTCATTGAAATATATAAACTTGTGACTATCTAGAAGTCCCAAGACAAATAAATGCAAGCAACATCTGCAGATCATAGGAAATGCATTATCTACAATCGAAAACGAGGCATATGTTTCATCATACATGTGCCATTTCTTGAACAATAGAACATTTTCTTTATTTTTCCAAGTGTAAAATAAAATTAACTCAGCAACAAAACTGACGCTTAAGTACGAAGATAAAATACAAAAAAATTGTATACAAGCTGGGAATCAAATTTCCTTTCATAAAGATCTTTGCTTTTAAAAAGTAAAAGTTGCAAGCTTTGAATGCAGGGACTTGAAGTGAGAAGACATTTCAATTCTTCTGAGGTGCATCGCATTCTCTTTCCCATCTGTGCTGTCATTTGTTGGTGCATTGAAGCAGGGTGGAAGCCAAAGATACTTTGAAGATGTTTTCTGTTGAAGTTAGCCACTTGAGCATGTAGGAGACACATGCAGATTTGAACAGTTTCCTTCTGAAGTTGGTAGCCTCTCTCAGCAGATCTGTCTGAAGGGAGATTGTGTGGTTTTCCTGTGTGGGAGACTAGCATCAGACGTATGAATCGATTTTCAAAAGCATGACAGCATCATTCATACCCATGTAAAAATCTTACTTGTCAAAAAATGCAAACCAAATAGCTAATGAAATTGGTCAGTACTTAAGCTAGTTTCATAGAAAACACTTGGCGCAAACAGATATTATAGGACTTATTTGTATCAGGAGATCTGGGAAAGATTTAATACTCTAAACATGGTGGAAGAGTGAGATGTATAGGTATCACATTGTGTTATTTAATTAATCCATCTCAATTGTCTTTATGTAATTTTCTATCTAACTGTCCTGGTCTGCGGGTCTGTAATTCGCAAGTCCTGGAAGGAGTAGTGGGAATTTGGGAGACAGGAGAAGCGAGAAATGGAGACAAGACAGGATTCTGATCAAGTCTCATTTATTAGGGAGAAATAAACCAATTTTATAGGGTAAGCAAGCCCAGGCAACAAGCCGAGGCATGAAACATAGTTATCTTCAAAGTCAACAAGTGAAGGTCAGCACTCCTGCAAGTCAGAGGATAAGCACAAATGCTCTATTCACTACCTATATCATCTTGTCAAGCCTCGAAGGCCAGGGCCGTCCCTACAACCATCCTCCAAAGGAGGCCAGCTGTCCACAACTCAAGGTCTATGCAAAAGTTACAAAAGTATCATACCACAAATCTCAGGCAATAGACCGTGACAGAGTTAGGCTATGTGACTATAGCCAGGACAAGCATGTCCAGGCTGGATGGCTCCTTACAGGTCCCCCTTTTTTATTTTTTCAAATAATATCCTCCTGGCAACTCCGCCTGTCTTAGATTGTCAGGACACACACTCAGTCCTTACCCATCATCGGTCAATGGCCTTCTAATGTGACCATGGCCTGTCTTAAGTTGGTAAAGAGTGCTCCTGATCTTACCCATCATTGGCTGTCAAGTTCAGCTCACAGAGGCAGAGGGTCTTATCACACCATAGTCATGTGTGCCACCCTGCTCAAAATTGTTCATCTCCAAGTGATAATAATGAATTTGCAGGGACCTTGTTAAAATGCTCTCAACCTGTTGTTTAATAAGTGCCATGAGCTTGTTGAATATGACTGGCCCTATTGAAAACAAAAGCAATAAACTAACGAGGGAGGCCCCAAAATGGCAAAAGGTAAGGCAACAGTCCATTGAGCTCGGTCCACAGTGGATTGGTGATCAACTCCTTTCTTCTCTTCTCCAAGTCTTCTTGCAGGCACTTGATTTTGTCCCTTACCATTCCAGATTTGTTGGCATAAAAACAGTATCTTTCCTGTAAAGCCAAGCAAATACCTCTCTGCTCTGCAGCAAGTAAATCTAAACCTTTTCTATTTTGTAAAACTGCTTCTGCTAAAGAATCTACCTGATCTTGCAAATCTTGTATAGTGCCTGACAGGGCCTGCACATCTGAAATTAGCTGCCTAGATAATTTTGTATACTGAGTAAGGGAGACACCCAAACCTGCAGTTCCAGAGGCCACTGCAGTACTGATCCCTAATCCTACAAATAGGGGAACTAGTTGCACTGCTCTTTGAGCTATTCCTGCCATGTGATCAATAGCAGGGATAGGGACAGGCTCATTTCGAGGAATAATATCTATGTCTGGAAGGAGAGAGACTAGCACACATAACCCTGTCCAATTGCTGGGTAACTGGGTAAAAGCCCTATTGTTGCCACAAACAAAAACTGAACTATTAAGGGCTCATAAGGGGCCCATAACATTAATAACACTAGAACAAGAAACAAACCCTGCCAATCCCACATCAATCTCACAAGTATTGTTAAGGGAGGGGGAATATAAGCAAGTCACATTCATAAACTGTTGGACTGTAAAAGGAGAAGTCAAGTCACAAGAACTACCTTCAGAATGGTCAGTAAAAGGGCTAGGTAATGCAAGATAGCAATCCACAGGAACATTTCTTCAGGACACATTTCTGTAAAATGGAAAAGAACATATGCTCAGGGAGAAATCTCTTCCCAGGATTGAGGGTCATCATCAATTTGTTTCACCAATCATTCTGGCAGCCACCTGGCTGCATCATATTCTTGAGAGTAAATGCAGACTGAGTCCATTCCCCAGATCAATACTGGGTCTGGGCCATGCCATGAATTGTCCAGTGGGTCTCTCCATTTTACCATGGCAAACTGCTTTTGAGATTCAGCATGCCAAAAACGATTCACAGCAGATTTCCCGTGATCGTCCAATGTTAAAAAATTTCTTATAAAAAGAGTGTGGTTAAGAATGTTTCTGGGGGTACGTTTAGTGGGGTACCATTCCCCCTTTTTAATTTTTTCAACAGGAGTTTTCAAGGATAAATGGGCTCTTTCAACTATGCCTTGCCCCTGGGGGTTGTAAGAGATTCCTGTAATGTGCTTGATCTGTAATTGGTTACAAAAATTTTTAAAGGCTTTTGCTGCATAGCCAGGGCCATTGTCTGTCTTTATTTGTTTGAGGACTCCCAAAATAGAAAAACAATGCAACAGATGGGCCACAATATGCTTGGTTGCCTCTCCTGTTTGGAGGGTAGCGAGAATAAACCCACTATAGGTGTCTATGCATACATGAATATATTTGAGATTCCCAAACTCTGCATAGTAGGTGATATCCATTTGCCAGATCGAGTTAGGTACTAGTCCCTTAGGGTTAATTCCCAAATGGGAGACAGGTAAAAATGTCACACAAGCAGCAAATTGCTTAATAATCTGTCTGGCTTGTTCTCTAGTTATTTTAAACATCAATCTTAGGGACTGGGCATTCAAATGATGCAAGACATGAGCGGCTTGGGCCTGTTGTAAATTGTTGGTCATAACCATGACCACCATTCTTGTAGCTGTATCGGCGATCTCGTTACCTCGAGCCAGAGGCCCCGGTAGGCCCGAATGAGCCCTAATATGTCCTAAGAAAAAAGGAGCAGTTCTTCTATGAATGAGTTGTTGGCAGTGTAAAAATAATTTTGCTGTTTCCGACACATATTTGATCTGCGCAACAGTTTCCAAAAGAGGTATTGAATGAGCTAAATAAGCACTGTCTGTATAAATATTGAGTGCCTTATCAGGAAAGGCTGATAAAACTGCAGTCATAGCTTGTAACTCTACCAACTGAGCAGAAGTAAAACTTGTTTTAAATTTAATTACTTGGTTAGCAAAGGAATAGGCAGCAACTCTTGTGGATGACCCATCCGTGAACACCAGTAAAGCATCATCCAAAGGCTCTTTACTAGTAACTTTGGGGAAACCAAAGGCATGTAATTTGCAAAACTGAATTAATTTATTTGGCGGATAGTGATTATCCAATCAACCTGCATAAGAGGCGCAAGCTACTGGCCATGTCTCCGTGTTCTACAATAACCAATTAATCTGGGATTTGGAATAGGATTGTATGATATTTGAAGACTCTATACCAAAATATTTTGGGCTTTTCTCTGGATTCTTTCCCGTTCTTTTGCAGTAAACAGAACCTGTAAAAGCTGTTAGCAATCATCCCAGGTGGGCTGGTGGGTGTCGAACGTTATACACAAATTATTAATTTGATGTCCTTCACATGTCTCACACTGTAATCTTTCTTACTATGAATCTTTCTAACTATGAACACATTCACTTTTTCTTCCTCTCACATGTCTCACACTATACTATGACCACATTCACTTTTTCCTTCAAACAACTTAAGCTTTTAGATTTTTTTCACATTCTGGCACAGCCAGACATTCTTACTCTGCCCTTACTCTGACCTTCTGCAACGTACTCTGACCTTCTGCGACTTACTCTGACTTTCTAGACTTAAACATTCACTGAAAAGAGAATTGTATTAACTGTTAGCAAAGGGTTAAAGACTCTATTGGGAGTAATTACTGCTGCTTTGCATCAAGGTTGCTCATGGCAGGAGGGGGAACAGTTTGCCTTAAAGGGAAAATACCAACCAGAATTTCAGCGGGAAGTCTGGCCCACCTACCTGGCCCGCATATGGGATGGACTGAAAGGGGTCTTATCTGCTGCCTTGGGTGTCATGCCTGCTGCTGGCATGGGGGGCATGGTCGTGCTGATGAGTGGCTCCTGGGGCAGCCTGGGTATTGTTATGTAGATTTTGGCTGTCAGCTCTCAGAAAAGTGGGAGAGCTGACCAATTGCTCTTTAGCGAACTCTGAATGATTTAAAATTCTGCACAAACTGTTAACAAACTTATTTAATTGTAGAAGTAACTTACCAAACAGACATTTTTTCTCTAATCTTACCAATAAAGTTATAGGTTTGATAAAGCTGTATTGCCCTTCAGACTTTTCATACTGTAAGATAGTACAACCTTGCCTTAGCCTGCAATAGGCTGCTTCCCTCATTCCCTCCATGCTGGAATTAGCAAAAATCAGCAGGGGGTTTTTAGTCCCTCCTAAATGTCCTGAGGGAGTAACTTTAAATGTATTCCCTTCATTTTCTAAATCCATGTGGAAGTGCTGTTGTCTCCCCACTACCACACTGCTAAAGACCCTTTAATTTAATATAGAGTAGTCAAGCATAAGTATCGTTTCCTGATAAGTAAAAACATCTAAAAATACAAGGCAACAAAAATTGACTTAAGCAACATTCCTTTACAAGCCATGATATACCAGACTCTATCACTGCTTTAATTTCATCATTATAATCCTGATTAATAATTCCATTAACCACCTGAAAACGTTTAAAATTAAGATTAGGCTTTCGTAATAAACATTCCATAATAAATATGGACTAAAAGGATGGACTTTGCCAATGTATTCCAATCCCCCGGGGTGAGCCATTTATCACAAAGAGCTTCTACAAGGGTCATAGTATATGGTGTATTGGGTCCATAAGTGGAGACTACCTTTTTGAGTTTTTTCAATAACAAATATTTAAAGGTCTCATGTTTTCTTATGGGTTCTGCATCCTCATATCTATTGTCATCATTGGCTTTGATCTCAACTACTGGTAAAATTAATTTCTTGCAAGAGTGCTGAAAAGACTTGGACAACTGAGTTTTCATTTTAAATGTTGATGGAGAAAAGACATGTTTTTTAGTACAAGCCTGACTGGAAGGTATCAAAGGAGCAGTAAGCTGTAAAGGGAAAATGTAAGGGGGGGGGTGTTTGAAGTCGAGGGGGGCCAGTCAGGGTTATGGTATTCAGTGGCTCTTCATCTAAGTCATCCCAATTCACCTCTGAAGGGCTGGGGGGTGGTTCATCCACTACAAAGTCTCCAGGGTCAGCTAAATTATGGACTTGCTCTTCATTGCCTAAAAGTGTTTCCAAATCATGTGATTTTAAAGGTAATTTTTCTTCGCTAGTAGATACCTTATGCTCATTGTCATGTAATGAGATATGATCAAACTTTAAGTCTTCATCAGAACAAGAAGTTTCACGAGAGGGCGGCTTACTACTAGATTTTAAAATTTCCTCCATTTGATAAACTGCAGTTCTAATTTTTGGGTTATCCTCTTGAATATCAATTAAATCTCTTATCAAATTCCAATAAGTGAAAGCAGTAACAGGAACCTGCTTGGCTCCAAAAGCCTCGTAATAATCATTCAAAGCATTCCCTACTCTTTTCCATTTCCTAATATCAATTGTCCCTTCTTTTTTTTTTTTTAAAGGAACTTTTTGTTTGTTTGTTTGTTTTGTTTTGTTTTGGGGGACATCACTGCTCTCCAGTGGTGGGAGTAGGAGGCCCAGCCTCATTGCTGGAATTGAACCTCTGTCCCAGTGGGCCGCAGTTCCGCGCACAACCACTACGCCACCGGGGCTCGGCCCCAATTGTCCCTTCTAAAGGGAACCAAGGGCATAAATTCTTAATAAAGTCAAAAAACTTGAACAAATTCTTTTTCTTCACCTTTACTCCTCGCATCTTTAAAACTTCAGTTAATTGTACCACATAGTCCTCATGTAAACTTAATTCCTGCCCCATTATTGAGTGCTTTTCCCACTTACCTTAAAGCCGAAACTGCAGCAAGTTCCTGTAATGGCTCTGTTACTGGATTTGAAAAGGCGCTAGCTAGCTTCCTCAAGCACTTTCCTCACTGGGTCCTCCGTGTCCAGGCCCCAAGTTGTGGTGCCACGTGTCCCAGCCAACAGGTCCGTAATTTGCAAGTCCTGGAAGGAGGAGCGGGAATTTGGGAGACAGGAGATGTGAGAAATGGAGACAAGACAGGATTCTGATCAAGTTTTGTTTATTAGGGGGAAATAAACCAATTTTATAGGGAAAGCAAGCCTAGGCAACAAGCCGAGGCATGAAACAAAATTATCTTCAAAGTTAACAAGTGAAGGTCAGCACGCCTGCAAGTCAGAGGATAAGCACAAATGCTCTATTCACTATCTATATCATCTTGTCAAGCCTCGAAGGCCAGGGCCGTCCCTACAACCATCCTCCAAAAGAGGCCAGCTCTCCACAACTCAAGGTCTATGCAAAAGTTACAAAAGTAACAGACTACAAATTTCAGGCAATAGACCGTGACAGAGTTCAGACTACGTGACTATAGCCAGCACAAGCATGTCCGGCCTGGATGGCTCCGGACATCTAACTGAATTTTTAAAATGTGGCTCTCATCAACAGATGAGACAAAATTCCCAACTGATTTTGGACTTTTAAATATGTTGTCTGTTTTTGGCATCATATATACACTCCATGACAGTACTAGGTCTTTCTTATCTTTTTATTGTAAATTGGGTAGGTTTAAAGAACAGATCTGTTTTCACTCAACAATTCAAATACATTTTGTTTCACCTCACTGATTCCAATTCCACAATGAAAGTCTCCATGTGATCCTTGTTTCATTCCACGTTCTCACCTAATCCTTCTGAACATTGTTCTTAGGTAAAAGCTGCTCCTTTGAGCTCAAAGTATTTATTTTTCTAAAGTATTTTATAACTTTTTATTGTTACTGTCCCACTTACAGAATTCTCTAAGGTTTGGCTAAAAGTTGATGCAGAAAGTTGAGTTCATTTCCAGTCTGAAAAGTGAATCATTGCTCCAGTGTCAAGACCATGTGCTTGACGATTGAAAACTCATCTGAAATGGTATCTTATTTGTTTGTTTGAATGATTTCTAGGTGCTGGGTGGTATTTTGGTCTTTATATTTTGGGAGCTTTTGTTAGAGCATTTCTGGGCTTCTGTTAGAGCATCTTAGGTTTGGGTTTGGCTAGTCTCTTTTTGCCTTTTGCTTTCTTATTTCTTTTAAACTGTACTTGATCTGAGATCCAAACTTTCCAACATGTTGATTACAGCTTTCTTAATTCTCTCATATGCCAATCCAATATTATTTTTATAATCCTAAGCAAGTTAAAAAAATGACTTAGGTTTTGTAAGACATGAAGAATCTTAAAAACAAGAATGAAAGATGCAAGTAGAAAGTTGCAATTTTCCTCTTTTTTAAATGTGGAACACTTCACAAATCATCTTTTCACAGGGGTCATGCTAAACTTTTCTGTTTCATTTCAATTTTAGTACATGTGCTGCCAGAGTGAACATGAAAATAGCACTAGCACCCTTTGTCTTTCTCAGAAAGGAGGGATGTGTTCACAGAATGGAAGGAAGATGGAAGAGGCCAGAGAACTAGTTAAGGCATATCATTTCTCTTGGTCAAAAAAGATGCAACAGAGAAGCCAGGAAAGGGCATTTCTCTATCTATAGATGAGGACGGTTGTAAAGTTTGAATGTCCCCATGTCTTCTCAATTCTTTTTCTGATAGAATGAAGCTTATGACTGGCATAAGAAACCATAATCATTGCAACAGGTATTTTAAGGTGATTTGATATGGCATGAAAATAAAAGAAACTAAAAATTCATAAAACGTGCATGCGCTCTGTTCACTTCTCAGTGATCTATGTAAATGTGTATATAATCATGAGTATCACACACAAAGCTTGGAGTTGAATTATGAAACTCATTGTCTGAGGAGGAAACTGAGACACAGACATAGTGTCTACATATCAGCTTGTAATTCGCCTCAGTAAGATTGTAGCTCAGGCAGTCAAGGTCTAAGGGGCACTCGTGATGCTATTAGGTAAGTAGTGGACTATCAACACAAGGCCAGCTACTCAAACACATAAACCTCTCTGAGGGAGCAATATGAGACTAGTTGCTCCTATAAAGACCTCCAGCCTCAAGAACACTATACGATGGGTCAGACTTGACCCAGAGGCAATTGTTTTATTTTAGTCAAGTTCTAACATCTGTGCTTCTAACCGTCATAATCTATTTCTTAACACTAACACCATTTGCTTTCATCCCCTCCACATTTTGTTATCATGTGATTCTTGGGTAGATTTATTGCTGTGGTGAGGTCAATATTCTCTTTCCTAATTTACCTTTGCTTTCAGTTTTGAGGCAATCAAGACACCCAAAGAGAAGTGCATTGCCCAGGACTCACTCTGTGAATATTTGTCTTGCTTCTGAATTGTTGACTCTCTTTAAACATTACCTAAGACTTCCTTGAGTTACACCCTTTTTGAAATATGGTCTCCTCATGATATCTTGGAACAAGATTCATAGCAGACACCTGACGGCAGCCAAGAAGGAAATATGTGCTGTGGTGGCAACAGCAATGAGGCTAAGAAGTCAAAGATGTTTTCATTTTAGTAAAAAAAAAAAAAAGACATGTGAGTGTTTCATGCATGTTTTCTGCATGATGGGAAAGAGGGCAGAAATGGAAAAAAAACAAAGACTCTGCTAACTGATAAGCACAGGCTATAAATGATCTACTTTGATCATGAAGTCTTACGTTGGTAGTAATTGCACTGAAGTCACAGTAATGGTTATTCTAAAAATACTTCTCTTTCTTCTCAAGTCCAGGGGAAAATAATTGTGAATAAGAGAAATTTTGAGAGAGATTGTGGTGAAAATGTAACTGTTAAGACTTTCTTAGAAAATGTGTCTGTGTATGTGTGTGTCCGCTTGAATATGAAAGACTTCCCTTAAGGGTATCTGGGAAAGACAATGCAGTTGTTGATCAGTCAGTTTTATGAGGGCTACTAGAGGAACACTGTGAACCTTCTAATCATGTTCTTTTTGCCTATGTGTCTCTATGTTATTCTGTACCCTGCATGGGGAAGGATGGTAGATTCCCTGGGCCTTTCTCAGCCCAGAAACCTCTTCTCTATTACTTCTCCAGGGGTCTATGTGAAGCTCAGATAAAAAACATTTTAATATTTTTCTATTTTTCTTATTTGATTTCCTCTGATTGTCAAAACAGAACGAATAAAGCAGCCTGAGTGGTGCACCCCCCCCACCCCTCTTTAAAAGATCCCTGGTGGGGCTATCAGTGAGATATTCAGCTGCTAATCCTAAACTGGAAGTTCAAATCCACAGATGCTCATAGGGTAAAACATTAGCTTTCTCTACTCTTGTAAAGATTTGCAAATTTGTAAATGCTGTGTGTAGGGTGACTATCAGTCAGAGTCAACTGGATGTCTGGTGAATTTGGTTTGGGTTTGGTTTGTACCTCATTACAGGGGAAAAAAAGGCAGGTAAAATGTATCACTAATATTTTCAGACCTAAACTTTATTTTCTGATGTCTGAAACCCAACTCAAAACTCAGACTTCATAATTTCCCACAATTCTCGTATCCTCCTTCATACATTTCAATACCATTGCAATGAGACATCTGTTTAATGTGAGATTATGCTCATTGAGAGCTCATAAGGAATCCCCTTTGTATACCACCACACTATTAGCCAGAAAATGTGCCACCAGTATTCACTGTATGAAAGAGGGCAGTCATGCTGATACTCTGTCACTGTGTTCCCATTCCACAGATGAATTCCTGGTGCTTGGACTGTGCGTGCTTATTGTGGCCATGCTGAGAGCAGACATCATGCCTCCTGGATTGTATCTCCATGTCATGAGTGAGAAGAACATGGAGCTGCAGTCATTTTGGCCTCAGAGACTGTGTATGTGGATCAGGATGGAATGCAGCAGGTGTCAAAACAACTGGTAGACTTCAAAGGGAGCGAATGGATGGTGAAATACTCTACTACTAAGGGAGGGGTCAGTGTGAGCATCCACAGATAGGTCAGTAATTAAATATAAGATTTGATGAACTCCAAGGATACGGCCCTCTTTATTCTTTTCCTATTCATAATCATTCTTCTAAGATCAAATACATGATACTCCTATTTTCTGGCAATAATGTGCTCATATATTTTTAAATAATTAATGACCTATCACTTTTCACTTCAACATGGTCCATATAAGATCATTGGCTCTCTTAGAGTAACACTTCTACATGCCTTTGACTCAGACTTGGAATCTGTGGCTTATCTATGATAATGAGTATGTTTCAGAGTCTCTTCTGATATCCTCTTTGATATTTTTTCTTTCCTTTCTTTTCTAATGACCTTTTCCTTTCTTTATCTCTGATGTTCATCATATCATCTGACAGATGATCGGGTCTTATGTTATTAGTGCTCAAAATGCCAACTCTGTTCTTACAATCTTCTTAGAATTCAGATGGGATATACTTAAAGTTGTATTTTGACTCTCATGGGCATTTAATTTTCTTCAGTTTCAACTTAATTTTAGATGGGAACAATTGGGGGTGAGCTCCACAGCTGTATCTGGTGCTGTTTTAGATGCTGTTACTGACCTTCTCCATTGTCTTTTCTCACAAAGGTAGTCAGTTTGATTTCTGTATACTCCATCTAGAGTGTCCCTGTATGTATTTGTCTTTTCTATTGTTGGTACCGTATACTTGCAATGAAGAATTAGTTGACCTAACAAAATGTACCATACAATCTACAGCTTCATTTCTAACACCAAGGCCCTATTTTCCAGCTACTGTTATTGCCTCTTTGCTTTCAACTTTTGCACTCTATTTACCAATAATTATCCATACATCTTTTTACATATTTGGTCAATTTCAAATTGAAGTTGGGAAATTCTTCAATATTTTCATCATGAGATTTGGTGACTTGCATAAATTTTAATAATGGATATATTGACTTTATTTCCTTGTGATGTGGATGGATTTTATTGTGTCACAGACAGCATTGTACATCAAGATCAATCACACACTGTTTTTTTGTAAACCAGAAAACTGTCTGATTCAAAATGAGCCAAATCAATTGATTTCTGCTCAATAATGCCTACAATATCCATACGTGTTAGACCAGGTTGATTAGAGAAACAAATCAAGAGACACACATATAGATATTAGAAGAGGTTTATATCAAAGAGTGACTATATATTAAGAAAACATGCCTGTGTAGTTCATATCAAGTCCATATGTCATATATTAGCCAATAAGTCAGAAACTAGTCCATAAATCTCTCTTCAGACTCATGCAGTCACATGCAATGATGCAGGAGAAGCACAGGTCGGTGGATGAAAATTCTTGTGGAATCAGTGACGGTAGGAGCATCTTAGCTCTGGCACAAGTCTTCACATGGTTTCTGCAGCTCTCTGAGTGTGTCTTTTCAATGGGAAGGTGAAGCAGCGAGAGAGAGAGAGGATTTCACATGGCTCCAGAAGTCTCCATGTGACTTATCATTAGTAAGACAATATCAGAGTGGGAGAGGGAGTTCCCAGAATCCCCATGAGACGGTCATGCCTCCCAGGAATCAACATCAGGTTGCAACCAAAGTGATAAGATAGACTCCACCTTTTTCCTCTTAATACATTCAAGTTGACATTTTGGATCACTTCAAATTGTCTTCTATCAATAATTCTGATATTTTGAATATGTGTTCAATGGACGTTTGCAGCTGCTTACTCTTATTTTGAGTTGTGCCCCATCAACAACTAAAAGCCCCAAGGGTCTTACTGCATCCATGCTGTTGTAATTGACTTCTACTTTGAGAAGGCAGCTCTTCCTTAGACAGTGTGATTGTCTTCTGATCTGAAGTGCTCATCTTCTGGAACTACCTATGACAATGTTCTGCTGGTACTTTTTTGATTGGCACTTTTAAAACATCATGGGTTTTCAGTGGCCAATTCCTCAGAAGTGGACAGTCTATAGTCTGTTATTAGTCTAGAACCCCTACTACAGTCTGCTCATCTTAGTGACCTCACTGGTATGTGAAATGCCCGTGACATCATGTCCAGCACCACAGTAATACACAACCCATCACAGACAAACTGACAGGTAAGTAGTGGAAATACTTTTGGAAATTATTGGAATTTATTATTGGAAATTATTGAATCTATGAATACAGTTGATAATAATTGGCAGCTATCCTGTAAATTCCGCTCAATGAATAGAGTAAATGTCTCCATTTATTTATGGTTCATTTGATTTGCTTCATCAGCATTTTATAATTTTTAGTATTCAGAATCTGCATGATCCTCTAAGATTGAGATTAACATTTTCATTAAACAACTGTTGGTGATACAAATAACCATTTGCAATTTTACTTTGCTAACTTATTAGAATGGATGAGAATGATAAAAATGCATGTAGGAAAGAAAAATTAATCTTAATAATCAAGAGACAATGCATATTTTAAATCTATTTAAAAATTTATATAAACTGATGCCTTTAGTGTTTACCCAACATTAGGTACTATATCCCAGTCTATGTTATTAATGTAGGTCAACTCATTTCTCAAACAATCAGGAAAAATCCTAAACACTATTTTTCAGTCAGTAGGTTTTTAGTTATTTGCTCAATGCTTTAATCCACCAAAAAAATTAGTATTGCAATTTTTATTCATATTGCTATAGTAAGAAACTAACTAATGGGAATTAAATGAGTAGTTTGGGCTCCTTTTCTCTTTAACTCAACAATATTTAGCCAATGTATATAGTCAAAAGATGGTGCTTAAACATAATTTACACTAGCTCTTTCAGAATAATTATATTTTTCATCTGATATACAGTTTGATTCTTTGTTGCTGTTTGTATTTTAGGGTCCTTTCATCCATAAAAAGATGCCTGGTGGTCCAGCAGTCTGAACATCGGGCTGAAAACCCAATATGGATGAGCAGAGTTCACTCGCCTTTTCACTGGAGATAAATGAGCTATTGCACTTACATAAAGATTTACATCCTTGGAAATTCTATGCAACAGCAATACTCTGTCTTATAATGTCAGTATTAGTTGGAGTGACTGGACAACCGTGGATCACTGGATTACCCACAGCTGTTGGCTTTTACAATTTATATTGTTCATAAGTACACAAGGTATAATATATATGAAACAGAAATTTTCCCCTAAAAGTTGTAACTTTAGAATGAAAAAAAATTAGGAAAAAATATTATGAGGAATTTCACATTGCCAGGGACGACTAACTACCAGCCCAGTAATTCAAAACCACTGCCACTCTGTGGAGAACACTGAGGCATTCTGCTCCCACAAAGTCTAGATTTGGAAACCCACCATCTAAGTCAGGGTTCACTAGCAAAAAAAAATCCAGTGAGACACTCCTCTGTGTATAAGAAAGGTTGATCAATAGGAGTAATTGTATAGTGAGAAAATATCCTAGCCCAGTCTAGATCAAATTCATACATCCGATATTAGCCCGTATGTCCAATCTATAAACTTCTCTTCAGACTCATGCAACACATTCAATGTGCCAAATGCAGGAAGATCACAGGCCAAGGGGTTGTAAGTCTTGTGGATACAGTGGTGGTGTAAGTGTCTGAACCCTGACAGGGGTCTGCACGTGGTTCCTCCAGCTCCAGACCTATAAGTAGTTCCACATCTCTTGCCATCCTCAGAGCAAAGAGAGTGTCTGTATGTGCGGCTTCCAGAGGGCCAGTCATCTCCAGAGTGCCTCCAAATGAGGAGATCAAGCAGAAACCTGATTGACAGGCGAGACTCCGCCCCTTCACGCTTGATGGTCTCAAGTTGGCCCCAGATGATGTAACTACGGCACCCATTACCCTGGCCAAGAGAGTCACTCTTGGCAGAAGTGAATGAATGGTAGGTAGTGAGTTTGGCAGAGATCCTATTTTTCTATCTATCCCTACTTACACTTCCCACCCTCTTACATGGTTCCTCATCTTTATGGTTAAATGATTTAATTAGTTTTGGATTAATCTTGCTTTTTTCTTTAAGAAACATTGCGACAACATATGATTAGCATATCATACAATTCAGCTGCTCCATCATATTAAGAAGAGTTATACAATCATCACCGCAATCAATTTTAAAACATTTTTGTCCTTGTACTCATTGTTATTAGCTCTGCATTTCACCTAACCTCACCCTGACCTACCTTCAAGCCACCGTTAATCCAGTCACTGTCTCTACAGATTGACCTACCCTAGATATCATATACAAACATTAAAAACAAAAAACCGACAACATTGATAAGAAAAACAAAACAAATCTCAATAAAAAATAAATCAGAACACATTAAACATTAGAACAGGTTTACATTGGGCCAAAGGGAAATCAAATGAGATGTTAAATCTTAGATGAACTGCTTCCTTCATAATTCACTTTTCGATGGATGCTGCATGATAAACAGATTATTCAGATCCCTGGTCTATGGTCAGAGGAGATTCAATGGAGGATTAATCCACCTGTATTACATCTTCGGTTTAAAAAAGAAATTGAAACAACTTTAAAAATGGTGAATGAAAGTGGGAGAAATGCAGCAATAAAGAGATGGTTGAATCTGGTCACTGGCACACATGGACCTTGTTCACAGGAACAAGCTGAGAAGATTAGAGTGAGTTGGCTGTTCTGAAGTTCATGACCAAGGTCAAGAGGTGTAGGGTGGTTGAGAACTTGTGAAGGAGCCTATGGTGGAAAGGTGGGATGGCCAATGGGCACCAGGGTGAGGCAAAGCAAGGCCACTCCTACATCGAGTTGATCATCAGAACCTGACTAGATGAAGAGATGGTTTTTGAGCCTGTGAATTGGTGCATATTAATGCTGACTTTATGGATGACCTCTCTTGATTTGACATTGCTTATGAATGTATACCTTCAAGGTTCCAATTGTAATGAAGACTCTTCTAATCAAGAACATGCTTGCCTCCTCAGAGCATTGCATTGATGTAAGTGAATAGTATAGAAAGTGAACTTGAGGGGGATAAATGTATGAAGTGGTTGGCTTACAAGCTTTCATAGGTGGCGCAATATATCGATAGGATTATAGTATTGTGTAAATGTTCACATAACTGATACTAAGTGTTAAAAATGGGTTTTGTTTGTTTATGCTGCATTATGTTTAAATGAGGCTGACACATTTTGTATGCATTGAATTGTATGCATTTTAATTTTATCCTGTTAGGCACAAATATGACTCTACTACTGCCTTTTTAAAATTATGCATGGCTAAATGATTGTATAAAAGTGTCAAGTTGACAAAGGTTGGTCTATGGTAGTTCCATAATCTTGTGTCAACTTGAGGATATTAAGAGTCAAGTGATGGAGTCTTACCTGTCAATCAGGTCACAATCTGATACCGCCTACTGGGCATGTCATTCTCATTAAGGATTCTGGGCATTTTCCTCCACCTTTGTGCTTGGACGCAGACCACACACATACTCTCTTTCTTTGCTTCACTTACTTCACTCACTTTCTTTGCTTCATAGTTGCCTTTTATTGAAATTAACCAAAGAGCACAGAAAAAGCATATTAAATGCACAGTCTCAGATGGCTCATAAAGCCTGAGATTGTACTCTCAGATAGAATGTGTATATATATTAGGCTGCTAATCATGAGATGAGCAGTTTCAAATCACCACCAACTTCACTGATGAGGAACCATGAGCAGATTCCCACTAGTGCTGAGATGCTTCCTCTGCCACTGGATCCACAAAACTTTTTACTCACCAACCTGTGATCTTTCTGCATTTGGCATCATTGTATGTGTTACATGAGTCTAAAGAATTTATAGACTAGTATCAGACAGATGGGTTAATATTGGGTGTATGGACTTCTTCTGGATTGTCCTGGGATTTTTTTCTCAATATTTAGTTGCTCTATGGCTCTCTCTTATACACATGAGTGTCTATGAATTTGCTTCTCTAGTCAACCCAAACCAGCACAGTGATGCAATCGTTTGACAAAGGGTATCAATAATGGTTGCACAACAGCAAGAACATAACCAGCGGCACTGAATCATCCATGTAGAAGTTGTTGAATTGGAGAATGTTTTATTGTGTGTATTTTTGCCATAATTATAAAAATAAGTGTACTCATATCACTGTGTACAGGAAGAAGAATATATTCTAAATTTAATTGTGGTAATGATTGTACAGCTCTTCTTGATATCACTGAACTATTGAATTGCGTGAAAATTGGAAGTAGTGTCAATATAGTGGTCATTACAAAAAACGATTTGTAGCCTTAAGAACCTACATGGCAGTTCTTCCAGAATGTACAGAGTTTCTAAGAGTCCAGGTTGACTTGATGGCAGGGGGCTTGTTTGTGTAACTACAGAACCAAAGAACAGAGATAGTGACTGAATTTTTTTTCATAAATGCTGCTGATTTGAGAAGGATGGTATTAAAGACTTCAAATAATCACCTTAACAGCTCATCAAGTTAAAGTCGTTTCTGTTTCATAGCAACCCCATCGAAGAGGCTAGAACTGCCCTTGTGAATTTCCGAGACGTCAACATTTTATGGGAGCAAAAAGCTTCATCTTTCCTTTCTTGGAGTTGGTGGTGATTTGAAACTGCTCATCTCATGATTAGCAGCTTAATATATATATATATATATATATATATATATATATATATATATATATATATACACACACACACACACACATTCTATCTAAGAGTACAATCTCAGGCTTTATGAGCCATCTGAGACTGTGCATTTAATGTACTTTTTCTGTGCTCTTTGGCTAATTTTAATAAAAGGCAAGTTACAGTAGCTTTAGGATTAACTCTTACAGACCCTTGCAGATGTGATTCCCAGGAAAATACAATCAAATCCTTACCAACCTCACACTTGTTTTTTTTGTAGTGATGTTACTTACTGAGCTAGCTCTGAGAAATGTTGCTTTCTTTACAAGTATCCACCACTCCGTTGTCTTCTTGCCTGCGTAGTTTCTGTGAAAATCCCAAGCTTATGCTATTGGTTTTCCTTTGTAGATATCTGTTCATTTTTTCTATCTGTCCCTCAGATTCTGTCCTAGTGTTTGGTGTTGGAAGGTTTGACAGTGTTATGTCATGGCATATTTAGGAGTGTCTAACATGTTTGGGCATCTCTCTTCTTCCTGCATCATTATTCTTTTATCCTTCTATATGCTGCCAGGAAAGTTTTTCCCCAGGATTTCTTGTACTGCTTTCTCTGTGAATTTTTATTTTTTGGTTTTTGTTCTAGAATCCCAATATATAATTCTTAGACTTTCTTCAGACTCCTTTGCTTTTTGTAAATTGCTTCTATCATAATGGAGGAAAGAGATTTCCTTTCATGCTCATTAATGTGGTTTTCCAAATTTTTCGTTCTATTGCTCTGCTTTTTAAAAGTGTTCTCAAGCTGAGCCCCGGTGGCATAGTGGTTGTGCATGGGACTGTGGCCCCCTGGGATGGAGGTTCAAATCCAGCAGCAGCTCCACAGGAGCAAAGGCAGGGCCTCCTACTACCACCACCAGAGGGCAGTGATGCCCCAAAACAAAAACAAACAAAAAAAAGTGTTCTCAAAATCTGTTATTTTAGCTTTAGGCTTTCTATAATTTCTTTCTTTCTTTCCTCCTCCCCCCCTCCCTTTGTTCTGCTGAACGCTTTGAAAGTACCTTAACATCATTCTTCTGAATGATTTTTTCTGGGAGTTCTAGAAGCCTTTCTTAAATAGAAAATTTCTTTGTATCTGAATGTTATTCACTTGCTTGTACCTATTTTTATTAGATTGATTGTAGTCTCTGGTCTCATTATGTGATCATTAAGGTTGTGCGTCATATAGGCACAATAGCCTAAATTAACTTAAATGAGAAACAGAATAGACAGAAGAAAAGCAGAGAAAAAGGAAGTGGAAAAAATCAGAGGGGGAACTAGAAAAGAACGAAATGAAATGACATAATGTGAAAGAGAGGAAAATGTCAGTTTATGGAAAGTGAAAAAGGAGGGGCTATTTTTAAAGAATCTATTCTGAATGGCAATTGTTTAAATTTTATGCATAATTTTTGATGAGCCACACATTCAAATGCCTTTGCATAGCCAATAATATACATGCAAACTGGAAGGAAATTTTTATCATGGAACTCTCAAGAAAAGAGTTTCAGGTTGGATCAGGTGGGAGGACGACTGACCAAGTATACCTACAGAGATCACTATCTGATAGTAATAACTCCTATCTGATGGTTAAAGTTTTGTGGCGGTCATGTGCTTATGTTAATTTCATGATTGAGATGTAGGGGTGGAGTCTAGCCTGTTAATCTGGAGATAGCCATTGAGTAGCCAATGAGGGCTCTGTGTGGGCATGGCTTTCTCCTGAGATTTCTGGGAAATCTCACAATACTTCCCTCATGGGAGATGAGAAAACAATCTCCCCAGTTGTTGGGAGTTAGTTTCAGAGACAATGAATTATGGACAAGACAAGATGGCAGCGTCCAAGGAGCTGAAGGAGCCACAGGAAAAGTCACACATCCTTACCCTGATGGAACCAGACCTCTGAAGCTGGCAAAGCCACGTGGAGAGCCCTGCCAGTGCTGAGTTGCCTCTACCACCACTGGATGCTGTTGATGTACCCTGAACCCTGAAAGCCAGGAGCCATAGGGAGACCCCTGCCAGCGTCGGGATTCTGCACCCACTGGCCTATGACTTCATGAGTCGGAAGGAGATGTTATAGACTGGTATCAGTCATATGGGCTAATAACGGACTTATGACTTTGAACTGGACTGGGTTGGGATGCTTTCTTAATGTCCTATTCCTCTTGTATATAAACCTTACCCTTATATCCATATGTGTGTCTATGAATTTGTTTCTCTAGTTTACCCGGACTCACACAAATTTCTTGATGCCCTTGCCTGTGGCTAGTGAGGATCTTCCAAAAACTTAATCTGACTAGATATTCTAGAGATGAGTTTGGGGTCCATACTGTCCTCCATAGCCTTTCACAATTTGGGTTTTTGTAATTTAGATTCTGTTTGTCATATTTGAATTCTGTTCTTCTTGGCATTGGATCACACAGCTAGTGTGCTTCTTCCATGTGACATAGTAGAATACTTGCTTAGATGGTTGCTTGTTTGAGTACAAGCCATTCAGACCCCAAAATTTATTCTGATTGATTATCAGGCACCATCCGCTTTCTTCGCCACTCTTTGCTGCAGCACTTTTATCAGCAGTGACATTTTCATGGAGGTGAGTATGGAGCAGGGGCATAGTATCAGAACTATCTGTACTTTGATGGACACTAGAGTTCAGTGGGAGTCCAGAATCTATATGCTTGTCCTTGAGGTATACATGACTCAGGTTTATGTTGGTGGTCATACTAGTAGCCAGCAAAAGACAAGCAAATGAAAGGTAGGAAAACAAAAACCAGTAGAGGGAGAAAAGTAAAACATGGTTGATCATCTTGCTGAGATATAAGGTGATTGTATGTGTGACATCATCAAACGTTCCAATGACACATCACTCTGGACACTGTAGGCGTGAGGGTCTATACAAGTTCCAGTCCACCATGAGCTGCAAACCATGACTTGTTGCTCCACACAGCTCAATCTCCCATTCTATTGAGCTCTGTTTACATTTAGTCTAGGGACTGGTGCAAGAGGAGACTTCATTGATCAATTCTTCCAAGTTTAAATCCCTACTCAACAGATCAAGAAATGTCATGGTCCTGAAAGGAAGGCCTCAAAGTACTAAATATATGGTCATCTGTGTTCCTATCTTTTGAACACCCACCAAATCAGGATTCCCCTAAAGTCCAGTGACCACCATTTCCAGAGTTCTGAGGCAGCCCTTGTCTGTTCCCATCTGAGTGAGTCAATTTGATTCCTATGTATTAAATCTGATTAGGTCCACGTGAACAGTAAATATTTAAGTTATTGAAAAGAAGCATTAGCCATAAAGAAGTCATTGATTTTGTAAAATCCTATCACAAATCTCTAGCTTTGTTTCTATCACCTTCTTAGTATTTTCAACTAATTTTCTGTGTTCTCATTTCCAGCTTTCAAGTTCTGATCACTGATAAATATCCATGCATTTAGATCAATTTCACAATGATTATGATGATAATATTCTTCAATTTCTTCATCACTAGTTATATCCATTCCATAACATAAGACTTGGGGGAGGGAACTGGAAGATTAACTGCTAGCATGCATTTTAACATGTCTGTCTGTCGTGTGGAGAAAGGTAGGCTTAGTATGCTACAAATTGTTTGATTCCATATATATGACAGTTCTGGGAACCATAAAACCATAGAAAACTTACTTAGCGAGCTGAACCCCTGTGGTGCAGTGGTTGCGCTTGGGACTGTGTTCCACAGGATTGGAGGTTCAAACCCAGCAGCAGCTCTCCAGGAGCAAAGCTGGGCCTCCTACTCCCACCAGGAGGCCATGATGCCCACAAAAAATGAAGTTAAGAAAGAAGAAAACCTACTTAGCAGGTTTTTTAAAAGTTGTGATCTGGTGGAGGACTTGCTTATGTTTTAGGGCACAAATGATTGAAATTTCAAATATGAATGAAGTATAACTTTTATTTGTCTTATACAGGACAAAGACCACACAAAGATAAAGTCACATCATGGGGATGGGTGAGAACATCAGCATGAGATCAAAATGGCATCCAATGGCTTGCTGAGATTTGGAGACTGAAAAGGACTGGAGAGTACAAATGAAATGGTAACAAAAGAATGATTGGGGTAAGAGCGGTACATCACAGTTACAGCTGGGACTACAGAAGTGAGAGTGGGATCAAGTGGGAAACATACATTTTGTTAGACTGAGGAGATGACAGATTGATCTAGGACTTTCAAATCAAGGTAGTCAGGGAATGTTAGCACTTAAATAAAACTTGTTTCAAAATGTTTATGCTTTCGCTGTTCTTTAAAACCATTTGAAAACCTAATACTCAGAATATAAGTGGTAATAAAACTATGTGGGAATAAATGGAGGAATTTACAAGTATAATAAGATTTATCATTCTGAAATAGTGGAAGTTATGAATCTCTATAGGTCTCAAAATTCATATGAGCATACAAAAAATTAAGTTTATTGTATGGAAATTTTTAAGTTGCCCATTAAATTAAGTAAGAAAAGACAGGAATGAATTAATTTCTCAGGAGAAAATAGAAAGGTCAAAAAGAAAAATATTAAGGATGAAATATAATGAAGTCACATAAACATTTTTCCTTCTCATGATTATCATACTGGCATAGATACCAGAGAAAACTTTAATTATCTAAACATCTAAACTAATATTACTTTGTAATAAAGCACAAAACACCATAAACATGGATTAGCAAAATAAGAGATATAAAATGAAAAGATAATTTTTCTTTTTTTCTACTCTTATCTCTTGCACACCCCATCCCCACAAATATCACTTCCATGGAGTTAATTCTTTATCATCAACCCTAAATAGAGTTTCCCAGGTTAAAATAGTTACCAGAACATACAAATTCATGTTTTTCTTGATGAGTAACTAGTGAATCTGCACCAACCCTGTGATTGTCAGGGCGACACTTTACCAATAACTACAGGAGATCCATATTCAAGAAATTTCAACACTTTTGTGCAATCAGACTCTAGAATAACACATATATGTACTATGAGTTTGTGATAAGAATTTTAACAGATGTGCATGTATCATATGTATATATATATATATATATATTTAAAAGCAATTGAATTGAAACACATTGCCATAAGGCAATTCTGATTAGTAATTGCATTATATTTCAGTGTGGAACTACTCTTTGGGGTTTTGAAAGCTATAAATCTTTTACAGGAACACACAACCTCATCTTTCTCTTGTAGAGATGGATGCTTATGTTAACACTAAGCAACTAAACATACCATAAGCAGCACATACGTTTTGCACAGTACACCTTACTTGTGGGAGCAAATGAGGAAGATAAAATGATACAAAATACAATAACAAGGCAAACAATTTCCTTCTGACGTAAGAATAATAACATCACCACCAGAAACTTGAATATTCATTAACTATCAAGTGCTATTATAGCCTCCATACACAGCAGACAGGTGGCAAGGAAGATCATCAATTTGTATTGATTTGTACTGGACAGATTTTCAGCTGCTTTGAATCACCAGACCAAAGCCTGAAGAGAGGTCTTAGAGACCCATAGAAGGAACACTGAGAAAAGGTGTGAATGTGGGAATTATCTGTTATATTGTAGAATGAGACACATCCACGCTCATATTCTAGGAAAATATACACCCTGGTGATAGGTGTTTTCAGAGTAAGCTGTGTTTCTGGAGAGGTGAGTGCCCAGTACTCCTCCTTATAAAACCTGATGGCCCAGAAACCCTCCTCAGGTTTTATGACAACCCTCCCCTTTTTCAATACATTATCCCTACAAATTCCCAGGTCCCAGGCTTGACTCCCATCAACCGCCACCTCCCAGTAGTGTCTCCCCTTAGTGAAGTGTTGTCGACCCAACACACAAGGAAGGGAATAGAATCTCTGTGAGTTTTCAGGTAGATCTTGAGGCTTCTCTCCCCAGGTGACACATCTTCTGTCCTCAGACAAGATGAGGTTACGATGGGCTGTGTCTGCATCCAGAATCACATTCCCTGCAAAAATATAAGCTTTTTAATCTCTTGAAAGAATAGAATGACTTGGAAGCAAAGACTGTAATAAAGATAAATCTCAGACTCCAGGATATATATATGTTCTCATGGGAAGTCTATCTTCTGCTGTGGTAATCTGCATAATGGTCATTCAAAGATGTACACACTGAAATTTGGAATTTCCAGAACACATATGAGTGCAGTATATTACATCTATAAAATGTACATTTCATATATGAATAAGGAAGATATCTTAATATGAACAGGTTACCCTGGACCAGCCCATGGGTTGCAATGTAATGAAAGTCTTCATGTAATAGATAGAAGCAACACCAATGTGAGAAAAAGGAAATGTGATATGGATTGGTGGTTGGATTAATGGTCTTGCAAGATTATAGGAAATGAGCCACAAGGCAATAAAATGAAGGCCACCTCTAGAAGAATAAAATCTAATTAAGGTAACGAATCTTTTCTAGAACCTTCAAAGGGAATTCAAGCCTATAATTCCATTGTATTTATACTCGTGCCCTCAAGAGTTGTAAAAGAAAACAATCATGGTGGTGTCAACTATGAAATCTGTGATGATTTTGTACAGAAGCAACATGGAGCTAACATATCTACCTACTCCAGCAAATCCCTCTGAAACTGAGCCTGGGTACAAGGAGTGCATTACTTCCTAAGCCATCAAGAAATGACTTACCAAGCTTAAAAAACTCTTTCCTCCAGTCTGAATAAAAACAAACACAATATGCATTAGTAGACCTAGCATTTACATTCAGATTATTATTACAATTGATCATTTTTACCTGACCAAAACTTTCTACTAAATTTTTCCATGGCCTTAATAGTTTACAATGAATGAACAGTCCCATAAGAACTAACTCCTATAGTTTATGCAGTTGATTCTATTATCTAGAATCACCAGTTGATGTTCAGCAAGTCTCACCAATATAAAATATAGCCTTTTTGAACACAAAGAAATTTTCTTAGAGGAAACAATGTGAAAGAATGGGTAAAAAATTAAAAGCGATGTTAGAATGGAAACAAAATTTTATATTCCCAATGTCTTCTCTTCTTCTCATTCTCTTTATGACACTCAGATCCTTCTCCAGAACTATAAGATTAGAAGCAAATATCTTGAAAATGCTAAAAGAGTTATCACATCTGGGGTACCTCTTCAGAAGAGTTACTACTCAAATTTGTTTTCCTTAACTTTGAAATGCTGTATTTCTCTCCTTAAAAGCTACATCGAGTGGCAAAAGCAACACAGAGAAGATGGGTTTGATCTGAGAATGAAGTCAGCACCATGACCTACTCAACAAACCTGATTCTGCATCTGGACTGGAAGTCGGCCTATTAACAGCCTGCATTTGCAGATGAAACAACCTGGCTTGCTGGAGATGAGGAGGATTTGAAGCACTTGTTAATGAAGATTAAGGATTGCAGCCTTTAATGCACATGGCAGCTCAATGTAAAGAAAATCAAAATCCTTGCAAGTGAACCAGTAGGTAACATCAGGATACACAGAGAAAAGATTGAAGTTGTCAAGGGTTTTTGTCTTGCTTGTATCCACAATCAATAAGCAAGGAAGCAGCAGTTAAAATATCAAAAGATATATTGCATTAGATTAAAGACCCCTCTTTAGTGTTGAAAAACAAGAAGGTTACTATGAGGATTAAAGTTTGTCTGAGCCAAGTCATTGCATTTTCAATGACCTCCTATGCACGCGAACGTCGAACACCGAATAAGGAAACTCTGAGAAGAATGAATACATCTGAGTTATTGTGTGGGTGAAGAAGATGGGAAGTTCCATGGACTCAAAAAATGAACAGGTTTGTTTTGGTAGACGTACAGCGAGAGTGCTTCTTAGAGGATAATGAATTTAACACTTGTTCTCCAAGTAGCTTCAAGATAGCAATTATTTAGAAAAACACAAAAGCATATAAATCTGCTCAAAATGCTTATAGTGGTCGTTGGATGTAGTTATTGATATATAATATTAACTGAAAGCTCCCTGCATTTCTTCCAAAATTTATATTTAGAAGAAGACATTTTGTCAAAATTGCATGAGAGATACTTCTGAAATAACTGAGTGTACACATTTTGAAATCTATTCTTAAAAGAATAACGTGGGAAGTATTGTATACACCCCTTTTAAAATATAGAAGTCAATAAGGGTAGACATCAAAGTGAGACGTATTTATTCTGGAAAATTTGGGAACCTTAATAAGGACCAGTGCTCTTTTGAACTTGTATTTAAGTTAGGGGATACTCCTCTTTCCCATCATTCAATTTGCAGTGCAGAAAGTTGAACAGATTGGGACAGGCAATGAGTCCCAGTAACTGAAGTGTCTAGAAGAGCTTCGGAGTCCATGCACTGAAGATGTCAATTGACTTAAGTTGTCAACAGTGATAATCACCAATAGGCATTCCAGTAAGCTCCTTGAAACAAGACAGCTAGAGTGAATCTTCATCACGGGAGTACTGCTGACCACCTGGAAAGTTGCACAGGTGTGTAAAGCTGCACACATGCTCAGAAAATGCCCATTGTGTTGCACACAGAAGCTGCTTTAACAACTTTGTGTCCGTTCCAATCAACCACCCCAGTCCTGGGATGACATTTCCAATCAATAGTCATCACTCCTTCATAGATGCTATATCAGTCTGGCCTCATCAAATCTTACATACATGTACACCATCATAGGGACATAGGCCAATGTTCCAAAAGGGCTAACCAAGCACTCCCTGTGTGTCTTTGGGACCATATGGAAGATATTTTTCCCCCACATATCCGGGGTGCACAGCACAGCCAAAGACATTGCGAGAGTTTCTTTTCAAGTTTGTTAGCTTAATATTAAGGAACCTGGTGGTGTGATGGGTTAGGTTGGGTGAGTAGCCACAAAGTCAACAATTCAAAACCATCAGCTGTTCATTGGGAGAAAAAATAGGCTTTCTATTTCCCTACAGTTGCTGCCTCAGGAACACATTCTGGACAATTCTGCCCTCTCTTTGAGGGACCCTGCATATAAGTCAGAATGACCCCCAGGCAGTTAGAGTTTGAGTTTAGCACTGCCATGTGGATGGCATTAGGAAGTTTGAGTACCACTTTCCCTGGACCCAGCTCATTACCAGTGAAGAATGGATCCCCAGAGTGGGCCCCTCAACAGAAACTTTCCTTTCCAGCCAACCTCTCATTGGACTTATCTGTACTGCAAGCCTGCCTGTAAATCCTCACTTATAATAAGATGACATAATTCAGATTTGTTCCACATTGGCTTTTCTCTCTTTGTTTATCATATAATTTTGTCTCCTCTTAGGGTTGAATAGAACCAATAACAGTATTTGCAATAGTGAAAGACATTTTAATTACTCATAGAAAATGGACTACATATAACAGTAAGTGTTTCACCACTAGTTTTCCTTTCTGTCTCAAGAGATCTCTAACAATTATAGAAAACTTCTACATATGTTGCCTCATTTGCCCCATAGATAAAGGATCTCTATGGTCTTTTTTCCCAGTTTTATTTTCCAAGGACTGAATTTTTAACCACACAGACGGTACTGAAAATGTTTGTTTGTTGACCCCAAAAGAGGGTAGTCAGACATGAGATACCAGCTGGAATTGCATCGTCTCAGCTCTGCTTAATAATTAGATGCATTATTAGGTTTCAGAGATTGAGTTACAGTGGTTTCTTCTAAAGATAATGGTACATACTGAGAGATACTAATGTCCATTTGGGCCATCCAACAGATGCCTCTTCTCATCATCTATCTTTGATTAAAATGAGTATTCCATTATTTCAATATGTAAAGGAAGCCTTAATCTTGCCAAGATTAAATGGTAAAGGCTTTTAATGAATTACTCATGCCTGAAAATTGAAATAGGGAAGGAAGTGAATCATTGATACTGGCTCAAAGGTTTTAGCTGCAATATCCCAATGATAATTGTTTGACCACTAAGATCTCTTGGTATAACTACAAGACAGTCGGGGCTGAGCCCCGGTGGCCTAGTGGTTGTGCACAGGACTGCGGCCCACTGGGATGGAGGTTCAATTGCAGCAGCGGCTTTATGGGAGCAAAGGCAGGGCCTCCAACTCCCACCACCAGAGGGCAGTGATGGCCCACCAAAAAAACATAACTAAAAGACAACCAAGTCATATGCACAAATTCACCAAAAAATACTGAGAAGATACCTCATTAGCTGTAGACAAATGATTTCAGAAAGTTCCATTTCTTGCCATTTTGTTTTTTCATAAACCTTCCTTGAAGATTTTGTGTACTAAGAAGAAAATTTTTCTCTACAGTTATTTTGAGTAGATCATTAAAAAGAAGGCAGGGAAAAATGTTTTGGCACTACATAGAACAAAATATATGAGTGCTATAATATATTGTCAATAATGTTTTATTTCTGGTTTTGTTTTAAGCTTCAGAAATTATGAGAAACATGAGAGTAAAATGCAATCAGTAGGAATTATATATAAGGAAATTAGAATATGTATGTTTAAAATTTAATTGATAGCATGTTTCAAAAATTAGAGGAATATATGACAACAAATTAAATGACAGTACATAAATAAAATTATTTTTAAAATGTAGATTTGAGAAATATAAAAAAGGAATGTGTCACTTACCAGGGTACAATGAAGAGTTCTCCCAATCTACAAGTGCACAAAATGGTGAAATAGCATTAATCTATGTGTGTGTAGAAGTATAAAAACAGAAGAAAAGAAACATGAAAACAAACAGCGGAAAAGGAAAAAAATAATGATACTAATAAAAGGAAAATGAGAGTTAGAAAATGGAGAATAAGAGAAGGAACATTTTTAAAAGAAGGAAACAAAGAGGGAAAAAGGAAGGAATTAACAAAGGACAGACTGGATAAAAAAACTGAAAAGAGTAAAATAGAAAGAAACAGGAAAGAAAGGGGATATTTTAAAAGAATGGACAGAAGGTAGTAAAATGCTAAAGTAGTCATATTTCTTCCTTTTTTTCATTATCTCAGTGAAAGAATTTTTCAACTTAGTGAAAAATGTGTTCATTACATTTTCAATGTTCTCTTTATAAACTTATAAAGTGATCTTAACACACTGTCATTGATTGATTCCAATTCTCAGAAACTCTATTGGATAGACTAGAACTGCCCCCCAGGGTTTCAAGGTGGTACATCATCAAAAAAGCAGACTATGTCATCTGTTCCCATAGAATGGCTGGTGGGTTCAATTTGTTCCACTTTAATGAGCAGTTGAGCTCTTAACGCCACCAGGGTTCAGTAGAGAAACCAGAGGTAATTGTAGACTTGGCCTTTTTTTCTGAATTACAGCTGATAACAATCTGTATCTCTTCTTATTGTAATTTGGTCCTTTGAAATAATGACTCAGTCACTTACCATTCTTGAAAAGAGCCAACCTTTTACCTGAAAGGAAATACACACATGAAGTGGACTTTCAAAGAGACAAAGATGCAGGAGTGAAGACATACCCTCCTGAAGTTTTCATGTAATCATAGAACCCTATTTGTCAAACCATAACTCCCTCCTGACGTTGTTTCTCCTGAATAAAATTATGCTCTCAAAATATATATTTTTTAAACACACAACCAACATATGCAAGTAACTTTTCCTTACAAAAGCTACAATATATTCAGACAATAGTAAGGGCAAATGGTCTCTATTTAAATATAGAGTTAAGTAGAAGAGGTGAACTGGGAGAAATACCAATTTTCTATTGGTGTCTTCCTAGAATGCACTTTTAAAATCTCATTGTCTCAGGGGCCAAAAACCCAAAATTGTTGGGAGAATCCTGCATGTTGACACGAGATCATTTATTAAGATTAAAATAACTCATAATGCTTTCCTAGATCATTCATGTGTTTTACAGCAAAGGGGGAAAGAAGAAAAATGCATGTATTTTTTTTAAAAGAGAATGGAAATTTTTATTTTACAAATGAAAAAGCAAGATACTACTATTGAATTTACTTTCAGCTACACTCTGAATTCATAGGTTGCTCTTAAAATTTTCCAGTCCACCAATTAAGTCCATTAGTATCAGCAGACTAGGTGCCTGTCTGTTAAAAAGGTATAGTTCAGATTTAACCATGGAGATGGAAGTGGCTGGCAAAGGAACCGACTACAGCTGTTTCATGTTCTTTTTCTCCTTTTGAAATATTCTCCATGGCATGGGAGACTTAAAACAAAGACTATGACTGTCCTGGCCAAGTTTTTACTCTTGGTAACTATGGAAACTTGTTAAACTGCAAGAGAGACTCTTTTTGAAGACAGTTCATTGCCAGATTATTTACCTATCAAATAATTCAATGCCTTCATATATTAAAAATACTTGTGCACCCATCATCACAAATATTTTAGAACATTTTATTCATGAATCCTTTATCACTAGCTCCCATGCTCTAATCTTTCCTGCCAGAACCCTAAAAACTATTAATTTAGCTAGTCTCTCTATATTTATCTATCATGAATTTATATATAAAAAAAATGAACAAATGACAATGACCAATGAAATACAGAAAGATATCAATGACCCCAAAACCCAAAATAATAAAAACTAGAGCAAACTAAAGATGGGCCAGATGGGAAAATAAATAATAAACTAAGTTGCCTCCAATTCATAAGGGCAGAATTCTCTTTTAAAAGAGTCTCTCTTGCAGTTAGAAGAAAAGATGTTCAGACATCAATACTTCGGACATGTTGACATGAGAGATGTGTCCCTGTGAAAGATGCCCTGCTTGGTAGAAGAGCAGTGAAATGGAGGGAAAAGCTTAAGGAGATGGGCTGATATAATGGTTACCACAATGGTATCAAGCATAGAAACAATTGTGACAACCGTGAAGAAATAGGTTCAGTGTTTCCTTGTGTTCTACATCGGATCACTAAGGGTCAGAGCTGACTGGATGGCAGTAGTCCCATGAGTTGAAATTGACTGGAAAGCAAGAGGTGGTGGGTCCAACTTAATATAGCCAAGAAGAGAATCTAAGACAATACGTGTAGATACATTTTACAATAGGTAAAGACCTTTTCAGTAGAAAAAGAACATGTTAGGGCAAAGCAGATCTCTCCAGTTACTATCAAGGCAATCTGAATAATTCTAACAGTGGGACACATCACAGGCATGTTATAACATGATTCTTTACCAGGCACCATCAAGCGAGATCTCCTTCAGAGCAGTACTATGTACAACAGCACAGAACATTGCCCACTTCTGCATCATCCTCACAGCTGTTTGGAGGACCCAAAATCTCTCTTAATTAGTCAATCACACCAACTGAACGCACGTATTCACTTTTCTCTGGCATTTGGCCTGTATTTTTATATGCATCTATTTTTCTCTTCAAAATATCTCTTTCCAACTTTCAAGGCAACTTTTGTCCCTACTTCTTGTCTCTTTTATTCCTTGTTACATCTCAAAATTTATTGCCAATAAGCATTCTGACTCATCACTTGTTAGCCTCCCTTTATTACTAGTCTCCAGTGAAGATCATGCACACTTTAGTCTAGAAAAGATGGAGGTGGATGATTATATAATAAAAACAGAACACTCTTGATAAAACCTTTTTCTATGGCTGTAAAAATGTGCTTTTTCAAAACACAAGTTGTTCATTAGTATTCATAACATTGTTTTTTATATGCTTAATTTAGACACCTTTATGTTACCTTTAGTCTCAGAAAAATGGAGTGATAGTATCAATTTACTCATTTGGGTCTTATATGTTCAGGAAGACAATGACTCACCTGTATCTCTCGCCACTCACTCAGAAGAGTGAATTAAGTAATATTTTACTTTAAAAATGACATATGTTTTAAAAGTTATTGTTTCGAGGTTGTTTTGCTATGGATGGTTGTTTATAACAGAATTAAGTGAAAAAATATGGTCAACAAATGTCATTGTGTTAACACACTGAAATCACTCTCATTTGTATCCATTTGATACAGGAGTGAAATTATTCCTATTTATCTTTTATATCACAAGTCTGTTCAGAGGAAACAATCATGAATTATTTGTGAAGATTTCTGTATTCAAATAATCTAGGTACATTCTCATTTCATCTAGAAAGTAGCTTGTACAACAATATTAGCATGTGTCTATAAATGAAAATAACTTACCTATATCTTCTGTCAATTTCTCTGTAAAATCACAAGAAAAATAAAAGCAATTTACAAAGGAAGTAAAGTTACAAGAAAATAAGTTTACCAATGAGAAAATCCTTTTTTTCACTTTGCTTCTTTTACAGTAAAGACTAAATCTATTTATTATCTCTCAATTAATCTATCAATAGAAAAGGATATGTGTGTGTTCCACTAACTAAAACCTGTGATTCTTTTAAAGATAAAATTCTTATATGAACCAAAAAGCCTGCCTTTTTCTCCCTCCAGGTTCTCTCAAAACCAAATTGGATGAAAATTGAAGAAGTGGAATAAATTAAAAATTTAGGGGAAAGGTGGTTAAAAACTCATTCAAAAATAAATGGAAGTAAATCGCAAATTGAATAACTAAGGGCCAAGGATTTTACATCATGCAAATTGTTGGGAGCCACCCTTTCATATTTTATGAAATATTTCTCTGAACTTAATCGAGGTTATGAACATAATGATTTTTCCCCATAGTCTACCTGAAAACAAATTACATAAATATTTGGTAGAATAAATAAAGATAATTTAAAGTTATATTTGAAAAAACCTCTTAAGCTTATTAAACTCTTTATATACTGAAGTGCATAAGAAATGCACTATTCTTTTCCTAGTTTAATTTGATGATCATTTTTCTAATTTTTGTTTTGTTCACATTCACGTACTCATATTATAGAACTTTCACAAGTTTTCCTTTAAAGCATGTCTACAGGGAA
Source organism: Nesogale talazaci (assembly GCA_004026705.1). NCBI lineage: Eukaryota > Metazoa > Chordata > Mammalia > Afrosoricida > Tenrecidae > Nesogale > Nesogale talazaci. The sequence goes on along the minus strand of PVJH01020311.1, from coordinate 7,360 downwards.
ATAACTTTCTAATGTTTCTGGCATTCAGGACTATATAAATTACCTTAATCACTGACAAACGGTGACATTGGATATAGACTGTAGTGGTTCCAAGTTGAGCTACTACATAAAAGGTCACAAGTTTGAAACCACCACCCACTTCACTGTAAAGTTAAAGTGACCGGATGTCCCACTTTTTAAAAATTTAACAAAATCCCACGAGATTTTACAATTAAAATAGATATATTACAATACTATTTGTGCATTCTATGAAAATTTTTTGCTCCATATAGACCAAAGTTTTAATCAAGAACACCCCCAACCCTCCACCCCCAGTCAATGGTGTCCTAGTCACTTTACTTATGGACTCAAAAACCCTCTGGGTCGCTGTGATTCAGAATGGACTCCTTCGAGGCAGTGAGTTTGGACAGAGACAAATGAGTTGATAGATCTTTTAGCATTTTCGGGATAGTGTTGCACTGTATATTTTTCTTCCATGATTTCTGATAAGGAATCAGCTGTAACGTAGAAGCATTGCTGCTCCAGAAGGGAAGTTCCTTTCCTTCATCTAGTGTCAAGATTTGTCTCTCTTTGGGTTTGCCATTTCCCCACAAGCAATTCTAGAAAGAGCAGAGCCTGGTGTTTTGGGGGTGCTGACAAGTCAGATTCCCACTAGAACAAGAGCAGAATGAAAGCAGAATGCACATATAGTACATTGTACTAATTTTATTTTGCCTGTGTTGACTGGAATTGAGGTCCTTCGTGGGCAATTCTGACTGGAGGTGAGGGCTATATTTCTGTTGTTCGGTGGATAATGTAAGAAAGGGGTTGCCCAAAATGTTTCCAGCCTGAAAAGCCATTCTGTCTCATAAATTTTATCTGTCTGAAACATGAATATTTTTTTTCCTAGTTCCAACTTAAGAAAAACCAGTTCTGATAAGGGTGTTACAGCAAAGTATGGTGAAGAAAGCAGATGGTGCCGGGCTATCAGGCAGAAGAGTGCTTGGGGTCTGAAAGGCTTTTATTCAAACAAGCAGCCATCCAAGGAGGAGTCAATGAAGTCCACATGGAAGAAGCACATCAGCTTGTTTGTAGAAAAGGTGAGCATTATAAAATTCTAATATGGAGAGGGGAAAAGCTTGAGCAAAAATTATGAGCATCCAATTTGTGGAGGGATATGCGGAGTGGTGGGAGACCAAAACCCATCTGCAGAGTACCTAGTCAGACCGAGCCACTGGCAGATCTGCTCTACCCACAGGCAAGAGAACTCGATCAGAAATACTATTAGGCCGAGACCATTCTAATCCTGATTATGCCGCATCAAATTCCATGTGTGGTCACCTGACTGCCCTAAAGACACAAACTGAATTTGTTCTGGGTGCAAGTACGTCTTATTGGTTCCCTGGCACAAACTTGTTCCCTGGTGAGATAGCAAAGGTTTATTGTGCCAACCTGGCCGAAAACCTCTGTGGGGTTAATCGAAGGGCCGAGAGATAAATGGCACAGTGAGCCTCCTCTTTCTAGTTCTTGGGTCTTTCTCTCCGATTGTCCCGCCAGGGTGCAGCTGCCTTAGCCAGTTCCCTGCTTTGGCTGGCAAGGCTCACTTCCTGCAAGACATCCCTGAGGAGAAGCCACATGAATCTACCCCGATGCAGCCCTGGGTGCTGGAGCAGCTGCATGAAAGACCCCTGAGATGTTTACTCGCTCACTGATTCGGCTTACCTCCTGCAGTCAGCATCATTGTGTGTGTTTTGTGAGGAGAACTTTGTAGCTTGGTGGTGGACACATGGGCTAATGTTGGACTTATGGGCTTGGACAGCACTCAGTTGGGATACTTTCTTAATGTACACTTCATATAAAACTCTCTTTCATATGCACATGAATTTCTGTGGATTTGTTTCTCTAGTCTACGCAGACTAACACATCTGGCTTTTTGAATGTTGTTGGGGGACTTTTCCTGATTACCCATTATGTGTATTTCTGTCTGTTTTGATCCTCACAACTTTAGCACGATTTTGTTCTCTATTGTTTTTTACCGAGTCTCCCAGCTGTGGAGCACAGGAAAAGTGGGTGCATAATGGTAATGACTGAAACAAGGAGAAAGAGGTAATGCAAACAAGGGCGTGGATGACAGTGAAGGGGGAAAGGATGCTCTGAAGTTGATATGGAGGTGATTGTACCCTTCTCCTGGGTAGGACTGAACTTTGAATTATGTGATATTTAAGTTACTGGCCAATAAAACTGTTGGTAAAAATATATATGTTTTGCATTGGAATGTGAATATCACTAGGGTCTATGTTCTCCTAAACTATAAAACAGATAGTCTAATGAACTCAGAGTACTGACACAGTGAAACTGACTATAGTTTTCACTTATTTTAAATGAGAAAATGATTTATATTCATAAAGCACTTCTCAACTTAGTTATGATAGTACCGCTAATTCTTACATCTCACTATCAATGAGTGAATGTTGATGCATTGGGACCCAAAGCAGGGTTCAGAGACCATGCCTGTTTACAAGACCTTTTCCCCTATGGGCTGTTGGTGGTTTGAACTGGCAACCAGGCAGATGAAAGCCCAATGATTAATGGCCAGGGATCCTATATGAATTTATTAGATGTAACTGATCTTATTAGCAAATTAAAAATATATTTTGAGCTCTGATTAGGCTAAGTTCAAACAGATTAAGTTATAATATGCAAGTAAAAATAACGTTCTCATAAAGGCTAGGAATGTTTATCCTTCATTTGTTTATTTTACATCTAATGTTAGCAGGAACATGCTTCTTGCTTTTTCTTCTTCTTTTCTATGATTAACACATGAAAATTCATATTTAGAGGTTCAGTGATACTAAATTGCTAAGAGGTAGGCTCTGGTAGACAATAAAACCCCAAAGTAATGACAGATATCCTCTCCTATCTTCCAGAAATGCTGCTCTGTATCTATCTTTTGAAACTGATGCTGGAAACCTCTGTCAGGGTTGATTTAATATAGTTGATTTCTGGATTGTTATAACATAAAGGAGGCCCAATAAAATGATTTTTTGAGTGACTTAACCATGAAAAAATGTTCTAAAATTGATAGTGATAATGATTGTACAATAATTCCTGGTATGATTGAACTATTGAATTGTATGTTTTGTGGACTATATATCAAAAAACTTTATTAAATATAATAAAAATAGAAGATTTTTAAAAGCAGAAACAATTTTACAAAGAAGAAACACAAATACAGTAACTCAGTTTAATGTGAATTTAATGTAAATTGTTGTTCTCTTTCCCCCACTTTTACTCAAAAAAAAAAAAGGAGAAAGATTAGGCATACTTAGAAAAATAAAATAGCTAAAAGTTTCTTTATGGATCTCAGGAGAGATTCTTGGGGGATATAGATCTCATAATATGAAGTTAATTTAAGAAAAAATATTCAAAAATCCATTTTGCTAAAAATTGCAACACTCACTTTACTCTGACTGATTGACTTTTATGAGATGTGGACTGCATCCAAATAATTGTGTTTTGAAAAACAATATTTGAAAGCATGGAGAATAACATAAGAATTCTTTTGGGGGGGTCATCACTGCCCTCTGGTGGTCATCGCAGCCGCCAGAGAGCTGCTGCTGGATTTGAACCACCAAGCCAATGGGGCGCAGCCTGCACTCAACCACTATGCCACATGATCTCAGTCCCCATATGAATTATTTCCCAAATAAATTTAAACAAGTAACAAATGGAGTAACTCACTTTAAAACATATGTCTTTTCCCAAAAGCATTTTCATCTATTGTATATCAACTGTTGGATAGCTTGAGTTCATGCTTGAAAAAATGTACTTTCTTCTTTATCTAACTAAAACCAATAGAAGTGTCAATTCCTTTCCCCCACTTCTATTTCTACAAGAAAATATTAGCCTTACTTTAGAAATAAAATAATTTAAAATGAATATAAAGAATTGAAAGGAATTTAATGGGGGCTACTACTTTGTCACCAGAATTTATGAAGATATGGGGCAAACTTTCTATTTTTCACAGCAGTTTAGACTCATTTGGCTTTCAATCCTTTTTCTATGTAGTGGATACAAGCTGTAGTACTAACTGCAAGATTTATCAGTAAGAGAATTTTTTAAAGGAGAAACCAAAATTTAGATCATTTAATTTGATATGGGAAGAGCCCTTTAAGAAGATGAACAATGTAACACATAAGTCATATAGTCAGATCAAGGCCTACCAGTGTTATCATCATGTGCTTTTCAGTTGTGAGAATATTGGAGTGTCTGATTTTCCCTTCCTTCACTTACCTCAAAATATGTCCTTTAAAATACCCCCAAGTGCAACTGACTGGTCAGCTATATTCACATGGAAGAAGAACACCATGCTACATGATCCAAGAGCTGTATATAATATGATGTCTAACTGGAGGATTCATGTGGTCAGAGCTTATGAGCTGAACACCAGGAATAGAAGAGGTTACAGATAATATTCCCACCCAAAACTTCAAGGGGAAAGTTCACACATACACTCTGATGACTCACTCAGAGCAAAGGCAGGGATGGTTATTGCCCAGCTCTTAACCAAAATAGGGTAGAAAAAACCACAGAAGGACTATGTAAGTGAACGTGTAGCATCTTCCTTGATCATCATTTGTTCCATTCATGGCTGTATCACTTTGAAAGTTTTAAAGACATAAAAGAACAAAATCACTTATGAGGGATATACAGGGAATATATATATCTCACATGGTGACTTTCCTCTGAATATTTACTAGGGAGGAGAGCAAACTTGCTGTCATGGAGTATGCATTGGAATTTGTAGGCAGCTGACAAATTAAATGATTTATCTTTTGATATCTCCACTGACCCCTTTTACATCGTTTTGCTTCATTATATTGATCGCCTACTTTTTGATATGAGTCTTTTCATTTAATATAGTTATTAGTGGTAGCATTAGAAAACATTCTTTGTGTCAGTTTTCTGATTTGCGGGTATGTGTCATCTAACATCCATAAATCTAAACATAGAACAACTAGACTGGTGGTTTCCGTATGCATCTCAGGGAAGATTGTTCATCCGGAGGCATTTCACAATAGAGAGTTCATGGAAGATGGAAATATTCAGAAATCACTTTGCTAAACATTGCAAAATTATTGATGTGAAAGATGGACTGAATTATGAAACACTGCATTCAGTTATCAATTTCTGAAAAAGTGGAAAGCATCATATGGATTCATGGTCCAATAAGTTTAAACAAATACCAGATGCAGTGACACACATTGAAATAGATCGTTTTACTAGAAAATATCTTTACACTTGACAGCAAAATACAGATAACCATGCATTCATTCTTGTAAATCAATACCCTCTTCTCTTTGTATCTACTGTTGGTTGGTTTCCTCCACATTTTGACAAAAAATAAAAATTTGAAGTCTTTAAAAAATTACAGTAAATTGGAGGAGAGCAGTGTTTTAAGAGTTTTCTAATACATCACCAAAAATGATGGTGATTTAAGTGAAATTTTCTACGCTGTGCTGATTTCTAGAAGCATTTATTTATACATCAGATTGACAGAAGGGAATGATAATTACAAGGTCAGACATCTGAATCCAGCAGGCACTCCACAAGAGGGAGGCCATGTGTTCTGGATCTCTGAAGAGTCAGAGTCACCAAAAAATAATAACAATAATACGGAGGCAACAGTAGCCTGTTCTCTGGGTCGCATAGTGTGAAAATAGATGACTTCTGGAATTGAGCATGGACGGAGACATTTGGTGTGTTGGGTCTTTGCTAGTAGCATTTCCATGATATTGCACATGCTGATAGTGTTTGTTGACTTCAGATTGGTTTGTTGCTTCACAGCTGTGCCTTAGAAGATTTCTTACACTTTAATCTCATCAATGTCTGGAGCTGTCCTAAGGACACTGAATATAACATTCACCCATTTGAAATGAGAAAACAATGCTATTTCTTTCACAAACCTCTTAGGAGTTCTGATGTCACCACACTTATGTGAATTCCCAAATGCAGAAATGCTCAATTGTCAAGTAAAGGAAACAAACATGTGTAGCTTTAAGTGAACTATGTTCCAATAAATAGACTTATATGAAAAAATCACCTTGATTCATAGAGGAACTGTCCTTTTTATTCATAGACCTAAAAAATCTTCACCTTCCCATTTAACATCCTATTTTCATTTTCAGAAAGAAGGGCCATCTTCTTTCCTCATTTGAATTGATTCTCAGTAACTAATATCTTTTTTATAAAACTGAACACTACCGAGTACTCACCAATCTCTGTTTTCAGTTGTTCTGCAAAGTACAAAAGGAAACAAGGATTGAGGGTTACTAAGAGATGCGACTTGAAAGCAAGAATTTTATTTTAAAAAACACATTAGATGGGAAAAGAGGCATTCCTTTAATTTAAAGACCACTCTTTCACTCAAATCATATTGTCATGCTCAGGGCCGGGAGGTATTATCATCATCTGCTTTCCTGTGGTGAGTGCACACAAGTGCTTGATTTTCTGGTCCATTTCTCTCAAGAGCACGTCCTTGAAAATCTCCCCACAGAGAAGTGAAAGGTCAGTTAAGTTCTCATGGATGAAGAACACTAGCTATGTGATCCTAGAAGTGTACATGATATAATGTGAAACTGGTGGAGTCACTGGGATCATAACTTTCTTACAGAGCACCGGGATTGTAGTAGGCTACTGATGATTTTGCTCCCAAAAATTATAGGGAAAAGTTCATACATGCATCCTATGTACAGTATCCTGTGATTCAAGATGCATACATCATATAATGTAAATCTGGAGGAGTCAGAAGGAGAAGAGCTGATTGCTGAATAATGGGATTGGAGAAGGTTGGGCATGATATTCTCCCCACTAAATTCTTGGGGAAGCTTCACACAAATATCCTGAGCATTTCCTCTGACTACAAGGACGGATGGGGTTTTCCTTGCTATCAGACAAAAATACAGGAGAATATACTAGAAATGGTCTAGACATATCAAAGTGTAACACCTTTTTTTATCTTATTTTCTCCCATGTATTGTTGAATCTCTATGAACGATTCGACAAAAGATCACTTCTATGAATATGCAGGTGAATGAAGTCTCTGGGGAGGTCTGTAACCTTGCTCTCTTAAAGTGTGCATTGGAGAGTGGATTTAGTAGATTTACTCAGGTGAAAAGTTGAAGAATTTTCTTTAAAATCACTTTTGTGTGCTTCTTAAAGAGTTTTAAAACAGATGTGTTTCACAGATGTGTTTCTGCATTCAATATTTTAAAAATTTTCTTTGTGTAGATTTTGTCTCCCTTTTTTAATGGCATCAATCACCAGTAAATCTAAACACAGAATAACTGGATTATTGGTTTCTGTATGCATCTCAGAGAGG
>PVJH01020310.1:0-40934 GCA_004026705.1 Nesogale talazaci | reverse complement strand
AATTCTCCTTAGAAGCAAAGATGGCAAAATTTTGTCCTACATACTTTGGACATGTTATTTTGAGAGGCCAGTCCTGGAGAAGGACATCATGTTTGATAAAGTGGAAGGGCCGAGAAAAAGAGGAAGGCCCTCTATGAGAAGGGATGGCTTCATGGCCGCATCAATGAACTCAGGTATAGGAACAATTGTGCAGATCATAAAAGATTGGGTAGGGTTTCATTCTGTTGTTCATAGCTCTCTATGAATTGGAGTTGACTCAGAGCACCTAACAGCAACAATATATGTACATATACATATGTATGTGTGTGGGCATATAGGTATTTGTTTGTATATCTATATGTGTGTATGTAAGTGGTTTCATGGTAGTTACATAATCTGGGGTCAATTTGAGAGAATTATGAGTGAACAGGTGGAACTTGGCCTGCCAAACAAATTATAACCAATGACGTCTCTGTGTGGCATGGCCTACCCTTGAGGATTTGGGGAATTGTGGTTGTACCTGCTTAGAGGCTGGTGACTCTCCCTTTCTCTAAGATGGATCCCTGAGAGACACTGTACTGATGAGACACATGGTGCTATGTCCTGAGGGCTAGAGAAGCCACATGAACCTAACCTGATGCAACCAGACCTCTGCAGTCATAGAAGCCACATAGAAGACCCCTGCAAGCACTGAGAAACTAGCAACACCACTGAATCCACAGGACTTCCAACTCACTGGCCTGTGCTCTTCCTGCATCCTGCATCATTCCATGAATTTTGTAAGTCTGAAGAGGACTTTATAGATTGATATTGGACATATGGGCTAATATTGGACATGCAGACTTGATCTGGGCTGGATTAGACTTTTTTCTCAATATCCAATTACTCTTGAATGTAGTCCTCTTTCTTATATACATAGGACTGTCTATGAATTTATTTCTCTAGTTTACCCAGAATAACAGAGCTACTTATGTATAAAAGTTACACGAGATCGCTTATGGCTAGTGTAGTCTCATACATTCAATCTGAAGCTACATTTTAGCATATTGTAAATTTATTTCTAAATATCAACAAAAAAGTAAAATATCAAATAAATTGAATTCACTTCATTTTACTTATGTGACGTAAGGAGAACAATGTGTTTACTTTTTCTGTCTTAAATTTTATCAATGTAATTTTGGTAAAAACCAGTAACATTTCAAATTTCCCTGCTGACTGATGGCAGCAATGTGGAGTCACGTAGTGGTACTGTGATTCCCTTGCCAAGCTACTGTCAGAAAGCAGAAACAGTGTTCTGATTATTTTTTTTTTCAGAGTAGCATTGGCAGAATTCAGAAGGAAGTAGAGCCTTCACACCCTATTTCTCATAAGTGAGTCTGAGCAAGGTGGTGTGAGCGGAATTACTTATTAGTCGACCTTGGCACCAGTGAACTTCTCCACTCAACTTGCAGCAGTGAGATTGAACTCATTGATGCAAAGCAGGGCTGACCGCAACCCTTTCTGTGTAATTGATCCAAGTAGCAAGCTGAGCCTAGCGGCAAAACTGAGCCTTCTCTACTGCATGGCATTCGTGAAGACGAACAAAATGATGGTTTATAAAATAGATGGCACCTTACAGTTCCACTCCACTCTGATATTTTGAGTACTGAACAATGGAAATCTGAACTTGCATTTCTGCCCTATCTGTACCAAACTCACTGCCACCCAGTCAAGCCCAGGCTTATTCCTGCAGATCTGCTGGTGGTTTTGATCACTGACCACGTGGATCACAGCCTGATGTGTAACAATTTTGCCAGCCAGGGCTCTCTAGGAAAAAAGGGAGGATGGAAAGTGATGTCTCACCTTTTCCTTGCCCGTTGGCTGTTTGGCAGAATTATTAATTTAGCTGAGATTTAAGCTTAATTCAAAATGAATGAGACAGTGTAAGATCAAAGAGAACCAAGAGGTGAGTTGCAGTTCTGCCCCATCATCTGTAATGAAGTAGTATGAGTCCACACTTCACTTGTACTGGGAGATTATTGAGAAGACCCACGAGAATGTGAATCTGGGCTCACTTCAGCAGCACGTATATTAAAATTAGAATATGAATCTGCATATGTGATCTCTACTACACAAATTAAGAGAGAACTTAAAAGGTGACTCATTATACAAATAACCAAGGAAATCACATCTAGAAGGACATAAACCTATCAGCAAACACCAATATTGAGAGAAATCTAATGTTGGAATCATTTTTTATATATTTGAAATCGGTCAGTATAATATCCACTGAGCAATTATATGTTATTGTGAAATAAATGATAAACGTAGAAACCTCAGCTCCAAAGTAGAAATCGGGGAAAATACCAAAATGGAAATTGGGGAATAATTTTGTCATTCTCAGATCCACAATTAATGCTCAGTCAAGAGCGTAAATGACACATTGCATTGGATAAAATTTGCTGCACATGACTCTTGTAAGTGTTAAAAGGATTTTACTTTGCAGAGTGTGTCAGTCTGGGTAGATTAGAGAATCAAATTAATTGACAAGCATACGAACATAACAAAGAGCTTTATACACAAGAGCAATTCAATATTGAGAAAGTATGCCATCCCAGTCCAGATGAAGTGCATAAGTTCGATCTTAGCCGGTATGTCTGAGACCAGTCTCAGTCCTCTTCAGACACATGAAAACCTGGAAACTCACAGGCCAATGAGTGGAAAGTCTTGTGGCTCCAGTGGCAGCATAAGCATTGCAGTGCTGGCAAGGGTCTCCAAATAGCTGGTCCTGAGCTCTATCAGCTTGGCATTGTGTGTCTTTTCAGGAGAGGGTTCCTCAGGGAGTGCATAGAGAGAGGGTGTGTCTTCTGCCTCCTACGAGGAGCTACAAGATTGCCCAGAATCCTCGGGAGAAGGCCATGCCTGCACAGATGCCTCATTGACTGTGGCCCGAGGGAGCCACTAGACTCCAGCCCTTCACTCTTACCCCTCGTAAGTCCAAATTAACACCAGCTACATTATTACCACAAGGAGCAAGGTGCACCTGACCCAAGCCATGGTATTTTCAATGATCTTCTATGCATATGAAAGCTGGACATTGAATACAGAATAATTGATTATTTGAATTACAGTGGTGGCAAAGAATATTGAATGCATCCTGAACTTTCAAAAGAACCAACCAAAAAATTATATAGGAAGAAACGGAACCAGAATGAACCTTAGAAGTAACAAGGGTGAGATTGTGTTTCATGTGCTTTAAACATGTTGCCAGGAGAGACCATTCTCTTGAGCGGGAGCTAAACTTGGTAAAAAGAGTGACAGAGAAAAAGAGAAAGATCTTCAACAAAGTAGATGAACATAGTGGTTCTAACAATAGACTCAAACCTATGAACAAGTTTGATGATGGTTCAGAACCAGGTGATTTTTCATTCTATTGTGAACAGAGTCACCTTGAATTTCAGCTGACTCAACGGTGCCTACCAACAAAAACAATAGCAACAATGTCAAAAGGATAATAAAAATTTTAATCAAGTCGAGGGACATGTATATATATTTATAAATATATTGGTAAATCAATATGAGTATCATATTGTTATATTTTGTTGATAGTAATAATATCTGTACACAATGTATCATAATTAATATATGGATGTTGCAATATATTTAGTCCTATATTTATTATTATATATTGATAAAATAATAAGCTAATTTAATATTATAGATCTTCTTGATGGTAAATAAAATATTTTAATCTCAAGTTTTATGTTAAAAAGAGCACAAAATAAAAACAAACGAAAATTAATGTGTTCCATATAGAAGAGAAAGCTAAAAAATATTACAACTAGGTTTCCAGCTCATATATGCATGCATTTATTCAAATTACAACAACAAAATTAAACATATTTCTGCAATCAATGGATGGCTAAGACAAGTTCTCCCAGCAATATACTTGTTTTAATTTAGTTAGAGTGCTTTTAAATAAAAAGATACTTTATTGTTCAATGTAAGCTTATAATTTTGAGATCAGGGCTAATATCATAATAAAATAATACTCAAATTGTAATCTTCCAATATTATTGAAGATTTGCTGTAAAGTTATGGAATGATTTCCCACATAAAATACACCATTTTTTAGATTTATCAAGCATTTAAGGAATATCTGAATGAATTCAAAGATGAGGTAGGAGGATAATCTTAGTGAATGAAGAAACTGTGGTCAAACTCCAAAAATTAGTGTGAGAACCCCAGAGAGTTAACAGTGACTCTACTCGAGTCAGGAACTTTTATTATTTATTCTTTTCAATTCTAGGTGAACATTTTGATCTCAGGAAGTGTTTGGTTCAATACATATCAACTGCATTTGTGTGAAGATTAGCTAGCTCAAAGATCTGAACTTTTTATCATTCCTTTAAATAAGATTAAACCTAATGAATATGTTTTTATGGAACAAAAATAGCTTGGGTGAATCTTCAATTTATCAATATACTATAAGGAGAAAAATCTAATAAAAAGTGGTGCCTGAGGAGATCTATTCAGTCAGTTAAATGTAAGGCAGAGAGGTTAGTTCAGAAGGCCATAGAGACTGTGCCTATGGCCATTCAGAGACCCAATCATGATACATTTTCTTTGAAGGACACAGAATACTTACTGAAGCTTATGGTGAAGACAATATAATTAAATTGAAAATGATATATATAAGAAAAAAGTCCAGTAATATTGCACTGAGGAATACTTCCCATACCATTAAAACATCCGATCACTCTCAGTCAGCAGGGACTTCCCTGTGAGAATTTCATTGGGAAAACTCCATCCACGCTTTAGACCTCCTTTTTTTGCTCCCATAGCCACAGAAGTCTTTGAAAAAAATAATTGGGGTCCCTTGAGTATTCTAAAATTGCAATTTTAATGAAGCATAAATTGAAGATCACAGAATTCTTTTTAAAATCATTTTCATGTAGATTCTTACAACTCTTGTTACAGATCAGACATCAATTGTATCCAATATATTCATGCATATATTCCATCATTCTTTTCTAGACATTTACTTTCCATTGAGCCCTCTGGATCAGCTCCTCTTGTTTTCCCTCCCTTCTCCCCACCCCCACCTTTCATGGCCCCCTGATATATTGCATATTGTTAGTTATTTTCAAATCTCATTCTAACCTGATCACTATCTCACTTCTGCTCCAGTATCTGTTGTTCTTCCCCCCGGCTGGGGATGTGTGATTATGTGCCATTGATTGCGATCAATGTTCCCTCCCTCCCCACCTCTTCCCCTCTTCCCGCTACCCTTTTGGTATCTTGATGCCTGTTCCTGGATTCCAGGCATTGTGAGTTTTAACTCTTTTTTCTTTCTTTTTCAAATCAGGGGGCGAACACAAGCCTCCTACCACAAATTATGCAGTCAAGTTTTCCACATTTGGAGAAATTGTCAGTATATCCGTAATGCAATGGATAAGCCTTGTCCTGGGAAGACCATCTTTGTGATCATGGCATCTCCCCTGCCAAGGAAGTGTGAGTTTAACTCTTGTCTATACCTATGCACATGCTCCAATCTAATCTAGATTGGGAGGAGGCACTGAGTTCGTGATGGCAGGGGTTGGACTGTGTGCTGGGGGTAGGGGTGGGGGGTTGGGGGGTGAGGAGGCCTCCAAGTAACAGACATATGTTGTACATATGTTGTGTGATCCATTAGTGCTCTACTGTGCCCTGATTAATTCAGCCCCTCCCTGTCACCCCTCTGGGGGGGGGGGGATGTTCCACTGTCTATAGATGGATTTTGGGTCTCTGCTCCACCCAACCCCTATTCTCACCAATGCATTTTTGTTTGTTTGTTTACTGTTTGTTATGAATCTCCTGATGTCTATTGTCCAGTCTGAATGGCACCTTGTTTGCACAGACTGGCATTTTTCTTCCATGTGGGCTTGTTAGTTCACTGTTGGATGGCCCCTTGCTTAATTTCTAGCTTCTAAGATCCCAGACACTATATATTTTAATAGTCAGGCACCATACTCTGTCTTGACCACATCTTCTTGTGCACCCATTTTATCTTCAGTGATTATGTCAGGGGTGGGGGGGAGGGAGGCAGTGAGCATCACAGAATGCCAATGTGTTAGAAAAAAAGTGTTCTTGCATTGAGGAAAAGTGAGATCTGAGGTCCAAGACACAGCTATTACTTCAGTGTACTGCCTTATAAATATATGTACGTAGGCCAGTACCACTATGTTATGGATTAATATATTTGCATAAGTGCACACCTTAGTTAATCTCCCTATCTATGCCTTTCCTTCCTAGAGCTTGCCTCTGTTTCCTTTTGTCTCCTTCTGTCCCAACATCACTGTCCCTCTTCTTCCACCTCTTAGTGCTTCCTCTCTACTAGTTTGGTGTTATTCTAATACTCACTGGATCTCTAACCTTTCCTAGATGTAGGTTCCACTTCCCTAGTTGTTCCCTTGTATATGAAGCCGTCTGCTTGCCACATCCTTCTCCCAACTTCCTTCTTCTTTCTCAACCTTCTGGGGCCATAGACTCCATTGCCTTCTCCCTGAGAACCCCCCCACCTTCCATGGAGCAACCCATATAATGAGGCAAATCTATCTGTGTCAGTGCACCTCTTCCAGTCCACCTCCATTTGTAAGGTAGAATTGGGATCATGACAGCTGGCGGTAGAAAGACTTTAAGAATGAGAGGAAAGTTATATGTTTCATTGCTATTTCACTATACCCTGACTATCCTGTCTCATTTCAGCGACTCTTCTGTAAGGGGGTGTCAAATTGCCCATAAATGGGCCTGAGGTCCCCAACCTCTTCTCCCCCTCATTTGTAGTGATGTGATTATTGTTCTTTTATGCTTGATACCTGCCCCTTCCACCCTTCATGATCACACAGGCTGGTGTGCTTCCTTCCTGTGGGCTTTGCTGCTTCTGCACTAAAAGGCCACTAGTTTACCTTTAAGCCTTTAAGACGTCAGATGCTTTATGATTTGGTAGCTGAACGACCATCATCTTCTTTCACTCTGCTTATCTCTGCACTCATTTGTCTTCAATGATCATATGAGGAGGGTGGCCATAATATAACTTTTGTTCTTTGATGCCTGATACCTGATTCTTTGAACACTTGATAGTTGCACTGGAAATACGGGGATCCTGGGACAGATGAACCCCTGAGCACCAGTAATGAAGGTGGAGTTACCGAATGGGTGGAGGGAAGGTGGGGTAGAGAGGCGGAGTCAATTACCAGAATCTACACATAACCTCCTATCTGGAAGATGGACATCGGAGGAGTGGGTGAGGGGAGACGTTGGGAAGTATAAGATATGACAAAATAATAATTTATAAAGTATTGATTGAGGGGTGGTGGGGCAGGAGGAAATAAGGAGGGAGGGGAAGGAATGGGAAGCTGATATCAAGAGCTTGAGTGGAAAAGCAGAGATTTGGAGAATGATGATGACAGCAGGCAGACGAAGGTGCTTGGCACAGTGTATGTGTATATGTAATGTGGTTAGCAATGTCTGAGACCCCAATGAAATGATAAAATTTAAAAGTAGGCAAGCTATCTATGTCCTAATTCAATTAATAAGAAAACCCATTTGAAGAAAGAAAAGGAAAGACAAAAAGATGAGGATAAAGGAAAATTCCTTATATAGGTCCAGGTCTGTCTTCTAGTCCCCATGAGACCTCTCTGCTGGTTCTGAGGGAGATCCGGGACTGACCCTACCAGTACTAAGTCCATCCTTGGGACTCCTCAGGGTCTCTGCACTCAGGTTTATCCAATGCTGATCTGTTATGCTCCATGCCCCCACTCTCTCCCCCTTGTGTCCCCATTATCATCCTGGCTCTGTATGCTCCATGTAGGGGATGACATGTCTTGAGCTGTACGTAGTCCCACAGTCCTCTGTGCCCGGAAGCTCCATGCAGGGACCTCATCCTCTGGGCTTGGTATGCCCATATGGAGTCTAGGCCAACAACCTCTTTCTCTTTTTCCTTCTTGGTTTGCTTCCATCTGGCTTTGGTAGGTCTGTTCCTTGCCCTCACCAAAAGGTCTAGTCTTGTTCTCTGTGGCACTCACTTCCAGGGTGGGAGTCAGGCTGGTTCTGTTTGTGGCCAGCCCTGTAGTCTAATCTTTTCATGGATTTCTCCATGTATAATAATGCCCTCCAGGTTTGGCATGCCATGGTGGGGTCTGTATGCACACTCTGATTCTGTGGAGACACAACCAATACTCTCTCCTTAGGAGGGTTAGTACCTGTGTTCCCTTCATGTTATCATCTCAATTTCTCCCCACCCCAGTTCTCCCTTGCCCCCCCCCTTTCCATAAATGTTGGATTCATGTGTACTTTCCTACGTTTGATCCCCCCAACCACCTATGTTTCCTTCTGTATTGTGTGAGATGAGGTCTTTTCTTCTATCGCTGCAGTGCTGATTGTACTTACCATGAGAAATTATTCCTGTTTATTATCCATAAGAGAAATGCAAACTAAACAACCATTAGATACCATGTAACACTGTTGAGGTTAGCTCAAATGAGAAAATCAGAGAACGACAAGTGTTGGAGAAATAGGAACCCTCTTCACTGCTGGTGCTCGTGTAGGCATATGCAGCTGCTGTGGAAAGTGATCTGGTGATACTTAAAATAGAAATTTATCTACCTGATGATCCAGCCGTCCCTGTACCACGCATGTACCCAGAACATTTAAGAAATAGAACATGACCAGTCATCTGTGTGCCAAAGTTCATTGGGGAGCAATTCACAGTTGCAGAAATGGAAATAATGTAAATTTACATTAATAGATGAATGGATTGGTAAACTCTGGCACATACACACAATGCAGTACTATGCAGCACTAAAAAGCAAGATGATCACAGGAAACATGTGGTTTCATGGGAAGAGTTGGGAGGAATTATGTTAAGTGAGATATGCCAACATCAATAGGACAAGTATAACATGAAGATCAAAGAATTATTAGGGAAAAGATTAGAGCTTGGTAGAGATTTATATAGATATAGATACCATTCAGAAACAATAGTTTCACAATTTCTCTGTAATAACGAATGATTTCTATGAAATTTTTATGATCGTTTTTCTTACTCTTATACTTTGTTTTTGTTTGCTTATTTGAACTACTTAAAATCATCATTTAAAATTACACAAAATAAAATGCGTATAAAAGAAACAATTTAAAACATGAACAAAGAACAGATACAATTTCAAGGATTATAGAAGTATGGAAAAATAGGGATGCATTAGAAACTCCATGTGATGTTTAATTTATTGTGCATTTTTTAATTTTATAGAACTATATGTCATAATATGAATTTTCAATATGCAAATTACAAATGTTTTCAATTGCATTAAATAATATAATGCAAGTAATTGGTGAAAAATAATATTTAAGCGAAGTAGGCAGGTTAAACAGATAGGACAACTACATTGAGTCCTGTGTTAAGGAATTGTATACATGGAAAATATATATTGCTGATTTTTAAACAGCTTTCTTATGAAGTTTAGACTTCTGGGGCAGAAAGCAAGGTAAAATGTGCTCTCATTTATCATACAAAGTGTTCTAATGTTTTTCCATATCACAATTTATCAAATAATCTAATTAAGTTTCTTAGGATATAATTATGTGAAGCATATCTAAGGTCATGCAATTATGGGTAGATGAAAAATGTTTTTTCTATATCAACAACGGGTTGAAAAGTATAAATGACAAGTCACATGTTCTGAAATAACAGCTCTCTTCTCTGATGCACATAAATATTACTCCATTCAATTAAATTAAAACTTTGTGGAAATAAATTGTATGCCTATCAAATTGAGTTCAATGACTATAAATCACTTAGCAATGTTTTGTTTTTTCTGTAACCATGGTATTTTCTTTAGCTCATATGAGAAAGGCTGGGGACCTTCCCTCCCTCAAATTTTCCAGTATGGAATTTATGTGATGGGCATGTTGTCTAGGGACCTTCTAAGCTTCTCTGCAGTTTGAGACCTCAAATTATTATCAGGACCATTAAAAATATTATCCTGTCTGGGTGTTGACTATTATGTAATGTAAAGGTATATAAAGATATACTTGAATGAAAATATTTTCATTCAAAATTTTAGCTCTTCTTAGAATAGCAATATTCAGATGCAACATATTAATTAATACATCAACAGATTTCTCAGGAAAATGTCCCTGGATAAATTGTATGTTTCCATATTTCATTCTGAGCAAATAATGGATTTTATGCATTAAATTTTTGTGCTTTTATGAATTGGAGAAAATATAAACTATGGCAAAATTTTAAAGAATTTACTGTAAAGAAAAGAACTGTCAGTTATCATTCATTTAACACATGCAATAATAAACTTAAGTATCCCTATTCATTTGAACATAGAGATATGATTTCTCATTATTTCTTTGAACTTGGTGTCTTAAAATTTGGAAAATTAATGCCTTTCATATAGAAAGCTAATGTATGCTTTTTGTTGGGAGGAAATTACTATAAAATGAAGTATAAAGTCCACAAATACTTATCTTTATAGCTAAAGTTTTAGATTCTGGAGTTTTCAAAACAGAGATCAGATCATGTTGCTTCATATGATGAAAAACTACCTAACTTCTTCATGCCTCATTTTCCAGAACTGTAAAATGAGGGTAATAATTACTTTAAACTTGCTTAAATTGATTTGAATAGTATCAGTCTAGAACTTCCCCATAATAATTTAATCTATGGATGTTTGATGATGAGTCTTAGTTATTTTATGTAATGTAAAGGTATATAAAGATATACTTGAATGAAAATATTTTCATTCAGAATTTTAGCTCTTCTTAGAATAGCAATATTCAGATGCAACATATTAATTAATACATCAACAGATTTCTCAGGAAAATTTCCCTGGATAAATTGTATGTTTCCATATTTCATTCTGAGCAAATAATGGATTTTATGCCTTAAATTTTTGTGCTTTTATGAATTGCAGAAAATATAAACTATGGCATAATTTCACCATCAGGCTAAATAAAAGAATATATATATATATATATATACACATTTCATTTTATTTCACGCTTGGGGTTCTTGTTTTCTTTTGCTTGTGAAGCCAGGCAGGCAAAATGTTTATCATCTGAGGGAGAATGTCCCATGGAGGACAATGGGGGCCCCACTCCTCACTCACCTGCTCCTCTTTGGAGTTTGACTCTTGGCCTGGGCTCTGCTATTAGTTGCTGTGTGCCCCCTGCTGGATTATCATCTGCCTCTCTGAGGACTGGATGCTCCCTCATCATCCTCCCTTGGGCCTCCTGTCCACAGTGGGGTGCATTTTGAGAGAGGACAGATGTAGCAAAGACAAAGGTGCCCTGATGACACATGTGTCAAGCATTTGGTGGCTAACAGCAAAGTCTAAATCTGCCAGATGCTCCTCAGGCATACAGATATATTTTATCTGTATATTTAATATATATATATATATATTACATACAGATATATTTTATTATCCAATAGGCATAACACTATTCATATATGCTCATCAATGCACGCAGTGAGGTTACTTTTATATACTGAAAGCATCAAGATGCAAGAAAAAGAACTCAAATAAGATTAAGCATTTGGCCTGCCTAAGATGGGTTCCCTAGATAAGTAAAATCAGGGAGGCTTATATATGAATATACAGAGTGAGGTTTATCTCAAGAAAATGGCTTAATGTTAAGGATGAGATGCCGACAAATTCCAATTCCCTAGTTCTTATGTAAGATCTTTCCTATATCAAATATCTATAAGGACTGATATATCTAAGATTGACAGGCCAGACAGCAGAATGTTTGATGCAGTGGTGAATTAATTCAACAGAGAGTATAGCAGACTGATGCTGACAGCCACAGTTAGCTAGTAATATTGCAGGCTGCTGGCTCAAGAACTAGAGGTCAGATGACAAGCCAGATGTAAGAACTAGACCCAGCAAAGAACAATCAAACTTATCCAGAGGATCCACAAATATAGTCAAAGTATACCACCTTCCAACAAAGAAATACCCTTTATTTGATTGGTGGCTTATAGCAGATCTCATCATGAAAATGATTACACTGTATTAGGTCTCATGATCAGGGATGATTACATGTTCACAGTAAAGTATTGATACTCCTGGATAGTCCATGTTGACACACAATCTTAACTCTCACAAATCTAGATTATGTTTCCCCTTACATTTAATATCAGTGAAGCAGAAAGCTGCTTGTTCATTCTCTGGATAGGTGCCAACATTAAAGAGTCATTACATAGACTAGATATTCACAAATAGGAAACACTTATACTCTATCAAGCTAGAGCTGAATTTCTTTTTGCCAATTCTCATTTCTAGAGTCACAAAGTTTCAATATTTAGATCAGCATTTCAATCACGAAACATATAGATCACCAAAATACACTTTTGTTATTTGCACATTTTATTTACATATTCTTTGTGATCTATTTGATCAATAGTTACAAGGTAGAGACACTTGAGGTAGCCACACCATAATTGTAGTAATTTTAATCAATGACTGCTCATCTGTCTAAAATATGTATTTCAAGATTAGGAAGAACACTAGTTTTGCTCACTGGAAATTGCTGTCCAATCAGTGCTGATTCATAACAGTATATGCTTGTGGCTGTCATGTGCTTATGTCAATTTCATGATTGAGATGTGGGGGTGGAGTTCAGCCATAGATCTGAAGATAGCTATTGAGTAACCAATGAGTCCTCCATGTGCGCATGGCTTTCTCTTGAGACTCTGGGAAATCTCATGATATTTCCCTCGTGGAGATGAGAAGCTATGTCCTGAGTCATTGGGAGTCAGTCTCAGAGACAACTTGCTACGGAGAAAACAAGATGGCAGTGTCCAAGGCTCTGGATGAGCCAGAGGAGAAGCCACACGGCCTTACTCTGATGGTACCAGACCTCTGAAGCTGGAGAAGCCATGTGGAGACCCCTGCCAGTGCTGAGTTACTTCTGTCACCACTGGATGCTATTGATGGACCCTGAACCCTGGAAGCAAGGAGCCCTGAGAGGACCCCGCCCACGCTGGGACTGCACCCACTGACCTGTGACTTCGTGAGTCAGAAGGAGACATTATAAACTGGTATCAGACATATAGGCTAGTATCGGGCATATGATTTTGAACTGGACTGAGTTGGGATGCTTTCTCAGTGTTCCATTCCTCTTGTATATAAGCCATTCCCTTATATCCATATGCGTGTCTAAGGTTTTCTCTAGTCTTCCCAGACTAACACAATGCTCCTACATCATCCTTACAATCGTTCCTCTTTTTGAGCCTGTGGTTGTAGCCACCATACCAATTCATCCCATTAAAGGCTTTGTTTCTTTGCTGAACCTCTACTTTACCAAATACAATGTCTTTCTCTATGGGCTAGCCTTTCCTGATAATATGTCTATGTATTGGAATGGAAGTCTCATTGTAAGGAACATTCTCTCTATTTCTTCCAACATTTTTTTCCTTTTTGGAGAAATTCATGGTCTATTTAGTATCTTCTTAAATAAATCACAGGCAGTAATTTTTCTTCCATACCTTAAGCTAATGAACTTAGTCCTTGATGTCATGTCATCCTGTCATTTATGTTGCCACAATTAAACCTAATTTACTGTAACTAAACAAAAAGTCTACATTTTTATAGAGTTGAGGATCCCTAGTGAAGCAGAGACCAAATTTCTCTGTTGCTAACCAAACAGTAGGCAATTCAAACTACCAGCTCTCTGGGAAAAGTGAAGGGACCCTACACTTCTGCAAAGAAAGATGACTGCCTTGAAAGCTCTTAGGAGTAGTTCCATTCTGTCCTGTAGCTTCTCCATGCATTGTGATGCACGGGAAGGCAATGGAATTTGGCTTGTTTTTCATGGAATTATTTAGAGGAGGAAATTGTCAATACATAATCATTAGAATAGGTTATAAACCTAAGCAATGGTGGTATAATGGGTTGCACTTACATTGTTTCCATGAGTTCTGTGTGATTGTACTAATCAATTCTTAAACCCAGTGGAGAATGTCTGGTGTCAAAAGTGATGCAGAACAAGTTCAAAGAGTACCTCTTCATTTCTGCTTGATCTCTAGCTTGATCCTGATTCTTACGGTCAGAATTATTTTTATAATTAGGTGGCATTTTTGTGCTGCATAGGTATGTCCTCAGTGATTTAGCCATAAACATTCCATAAGGAAAAAAATACATATGTCACAAAGACATTAAAAGTGACAAAATGATGGAAGCTGCTCCATGTCAATATCTGAAAATTTCTACCTTAAAGAATAGGATCTATGTGATCATTAAAATGCCAGAAAATTCAATATTTCTATGTATGAGAATAAACTAATTATTCTAGTGAATATTATTTTAAGTGCAAGCTACAGCCTCAAAATTTTTTTCCTACATTATTTTTTGAAAATATGTTTTCCCAAGGCTGACATAGTTAATGAAAGTCCAGTTATAGTACATTAGAGTTCAGAATATATCTTCATGTATGTTGTGCAGGAATACTATGGCAAATTAAGAGCTTGATTTTAATATTTTGGAATTCTACCAGAAGGGGACAGTTCCACAAAAACAATTGATATTTTAAGTTAAGTCAAATTGCAATCTTGCAGAATTGCGTACAAGCCATGTTTAAGTTAAATTATAATCAAAATAGGAGGAATATCAGAGTTTCCAAAATGATTCATATATGCTAAAGAAAAGCTCTAGAAATTTTAGATTTCTTACCTCGGATAACTTATTCAGAAACTATTTATTTATGCTTTGAGGTAATATTCAGGGGCTTCATAAAACCATGCGAAAATTCATTATTTTAATTCTATTTCCTCTATTTTAAAGCACCCCCCCAACACATTTAATAACTGCCATGTGCATAAAGCTGTCTTCTAAAATGTACTGCTATGTGGTGTTAGCACGACATTCCCCCCAGAGAGATTACAGCGGTAAAATAGCTTGTGCTGGGATGGCACAAAAGCTTTGGCAGGAGTTAGATGGAAAAGCACATCACCTTTCTTCCACTTCTACAGCCATTTGCTATATATCAAATGGGGCTATTTTCCGTGTTTACCTGTGAAGAACCTGCTTCAAATATGTTTGATATTAATGTCTCCCCTACATCTTTAGGCTTTTATAATTTCTCCTGCTCTGGCTACCTTTTGGACATCTCCTTTTCCCAAAATGGCCCTGAAACCCTCCCTCTTATATGCACACATACTTGGTGAGGATCTTGTTAATGCAGCTTTATTTTACTATTTTCGGTTCTTTAAGAGGTGTGGTATTTAAATTCATTGTGCTTTTGACACAAAACAATCGTTACCAGAAATATCTCCATGATCTCTAATCTCTGCCACTGAACCACAATCAGGAGCACCACCAAGACTGATGGAGGATCACAAGTGTAGCTAGAAGTCCCTTGCTATTCATGTCCTGAAGCGTATTTTGTCACTGTGACTCCTTCTACAACTAGCATCTCCAGTACCAAAATTCATCCCTGCCTTTGCCACAACACCTGTCCCAGAAATGGAAATGCCCTCTCCTGATTTCCATGCTCCATCTAACCTTTTCAATAATGTGATACACAATGCAGGCTCTCTGAGGGATGAAAGTGGTGTACTCAGCTGCGAACTGAAATTTTGGTGGCTCACAGCCACCCTGAAATACCTATAACAAAGGCCCTGAAGACCTCACAGAACATATGGGTCTCCATAAGTCAGAATTCATTTAATGGTGACTGTTGAAGCATGTAGATATCATCTGGTTGTAATACTCATTTGATTTCTGTCACGCTTTCTCAGTTTTATGCAAAATATAGCAGTTTGTTTCATATATATATACATACATATATATATAAATTACATGTGTGTAGAGATACTGGCAATGCAGTGGTTATATATTGGACTGTACTCCACAAAGTCGGCAGTTCAAAAGTAACTGTTTAAAGGAGTAGACAGGCCTGTCTACTCCTTTAAACAGTTACAACCTCAGAAACTTACAAAGGAAGTTTTCCCCAGCCCTATAAGATCACGATGAGTCTGCATCAACTCAATGAGAGTGCATTAAAATGCATATGATATATATAAGTGTGTGTGTGTAAATGCCTATTCTTATCCCATCACAACTGCAGATAGTGGCTGAGGCCATCACCGTACCATCAAAACTATCTTTTGTTTTGTTCTGATGACTGATCAAAGGACAACATACATTTGACCTTAAAGAGTCTAATAATAACTGACCGATAAATTATCTTTTTAAGCTAGCAGGAGTATTTCTGCCACAACTAAATATCAGATGTCACTTATAGTCATATATTTTGAGAAGTGTGTGCCCAGCTCCTACTAGGAACCCACACTGTGCACTGGTTATGTGTAGTAACATTGCTGGAACCCTCCCAAGTGTCCTGGATCTCTGGGCATTCGGGTGGATATGATGACTCCATCCATCAGCCTTTAGGATCTTTCATTTCTCAGGCTGCAGTGGAGCCTCTTCTTGGAAGTTGTCCTGAGGTTATTCTGAAGAGACCATTCCCATAAGGGTGTATCCCTTTACCCAGCTCACCAATACATCTATAATCAGTGATGGATATTTGTACGGATATGAACATTCTTTACTTAAGAAATGCCAACTATAGGGCAGAACATACGCTGCAGGTTTCCTGGCTAGGATCAGATTGAGATGGAGACTTTGAGAGATACCACACATTTTCCTACTTTTGCTTGCCTTCTTTCCTTTCCCCAGATAATGTCTTACTGGTTCATCACGTGTGCAGAATAATTATCTCAGGGAGGTTTTCTAGACAAATATAACCTGCCCCCCAAAACCATCATCAAATCAAATGAAACCTGCTGCCATCAAGCTGATTTTAATTCAGATCAACGCAATAATATGAACCATATTGACACCTCAGGCTTTCTGAGACTGTAAATCTTTATGAGAACAGACGGACAGCCTCATCGTTTCCCCAAGAAGTAGCTCTTTGCTTTGACCCACCGACCTTGCATCTAGCATCAAGATGCTTCCCGCAATGTGCTACCAGGGCTCACTATACCACCCTGGAATACATACACTCTTCAATAAAGGAGGTCTGAGACATTTCCCGATGGTGTGTCTAAACAAGGTACAGGGAACTTTCTTCTTGGTGCCAGAATAATGTGAGTTTATGCAGATTATTATAAGTCCTTGAACAGCTACTCTCATTGCATTGAGAAATTGTAACTTTTAAAGGTTAAAGCTATCCTAATTTATCAGCACACTGAATTCCTCCATTACATTTTATTGCTTTTCCTATTTACCTGAGGGCAATTGAGGACACTGAGGAGATATTTTTAATTTTAATTTTATTTTAAATCTCCTCTTCAGGAACTGAATGTGGTAGCAGTTGCTCAGCCTTTGGCCCTGAGTGTCTGTTGTGTTTCAAAGACCGATTAGTACTCAGACATCCTGCACTCTGACAGGCAGAAGAGAAGCCCGAAGTTCCCTAAATAGACTAGCATCAAGCACCTTGACTTTCCTCTCTATTACTTCCTGGCATGCTATAGGTACAAAGTGAGTGTCTATGCATAATCATATTTAAACTAAGTGACATTAGCAATTATAGTGTTCTGAATGTCACATAGTTCTCTCTTCACTCCACCCTAATCAGCTCACTTTAGACCTCTACCCTCGCAAGGTTCTTGTCCTCATAACAATGAAAATAGCTGAGAATATGGAATGCTGAGATGCACAAGGAATGTTAAAATTTATCCAATTTTACAGCTCATTTCACAATTTGTTTCTGGCATAAGAAATGTCATTGGTGGAATTAGCTGTTTAATTTTAGTCTTTCCTACTTTATAAAAAATACAGTTTAGATAGGTCAGTGTACGACATGGAAAAATATAATTTATAAATTATCACAGGCCCAAGGGGAAGGGAGGGTGGGAGAGAAAGGGGAAAATATAAAAACTGATACCAAGGGCTCAAGTAGAAAGAAAAGGTTTTGATAATTATGATGGCAACAAAAGGACAAACGCGCTTGGCACAGTGAATGCATGTCTGGATCGTGATAAGAGTCACATGAGTCCCCAATAAAGTGATGAAAAAATAATGCAGTTTTGTTCAATAAACCAACTTCCAAATGTTCTTCAGGCATGTAGATTCATGCACATGAACAGTGATACCTTTGCTTCCACTATATCTAGATTGAATAGTGTTTCCTTTGGATTGACAGTGATTGCAACGATAGTCTCAAACATAACAACATTTGTCAGGATGGAAAAGGAGTCGGTGGCATTTTGTCCTCTTGCTATGATTTAGAAGTGACTCAACAGCCCTCAACAATCAACCTTTTAGCTGATCCCTGGTGGTGCAGTCGCTGTTCTTTGTCCAGGGCTGTGGCCCATAAGGTTGACAGTTCAAATCCACCAGCAGCTTTCCAGGAGCAAGGCTAGGCTTCCTATTCCCACCAGAGCAGTGATGCGATAAAAAATTTAAAAAAATATAATTAAAAATAATAATAAAATAAAAGAATTAATTTTAACCAACATTTCTACCCTAGAGCTTATATATATAATGCAAATTTCATGTAACTAAAAGTTGTGAGACAGATTGAAGTAATTAATCAGTGGGAAATTTTGAATGCTGAACACAAAAGTAATAGAGCTTATAAGGCAAATGGGTGGCAGGTGCAATACACTAAAAAGAAATCGGCTTATTATTATAAGAAGCTGGAATTTGGGGCAACTTTGAAACAAGTATACAATATGATCATATTTTGGTTTTAGATTGTTCATATTCTGCGAGAACTTAGAAACTTCTACAAGTACAAGGCATTTAATGCAAAATGCTTTGACATTTCAAAGACAGAAGATATTAATTCAAATGGAGAAAAGCCAAGAAATATATAAGAATTAGAAAGAAATTATGCTTCACCTTAAAAAATAGAAGAACAACAACAACAAAAAAGGACAAGGATGTGTTGAAACGGATTGTGGTAGTGACTGTACAATATGGCTTGATGTGATTGAACCATGGAGTAATCTGAATTAGCTCCCAATAAAATGGCTTTGAAAAGAAAAAAAAAATAGAAGAACAAAATTCTTAAATCAGCAATGGAAGCAAGCATATGGAAGCGAGTATGTCAAGGGAAGAGATGGAGAGTGGGAAAGTCTCCTCGACTGCTGTATGGAGTATTGAAGAAAAGTGTGGGAGAAGAGCTGATGTCATCATAGTCTATTATGTTAAAATATTGTTGTGCATTTCTTGAATAATAAGTGAGTATAAAAGCTTTGTTGTAGC
The DNA here is from genome assembly GCA_004026705.1 of Nesogale talazaci. Lineage (NCBI taxonomy): Eukaryota > Metazoa > Chordata > Mammalia > Afrosoricida > Tenrecidae > Nesogale > Nesogale talazaci. Next base: position 21,702 of record PVJH01020310.1, on the reverse strand, counting down.
ACTGAAATTATATCAAGGCTAATGTGCTTATTTTAATGTCTTTTATGAAATTTATCTTGATTTCTACTTCTCTTCTATGCAAATAGACACTGAATTTGACCCATATGTCCATTTTGTTTTATCTCATAAGTGTAACATGTTTCATTCAGTTTGAATGTTGTAAACAAAGTCAGACCATTTTTCTAAAATTTGAGCTTCCATAATTCTAGTTCTTCTGAAAGGACACTTTCCAGTTGTATTTACCTGAAATAGTTACTTTGGCTCCTGTAAGAGTAAGATTTTTAAAAAGTCTTCACTCCTAAGTAAAAAGTAAGATAGAATATTAACTGATGGCTATATTATCCAAAAGAGAATGGATAGTGGCATGTTTTCTTGATAGCTAATCTCTCAGCATATTTCTTAATAAAATGTCAAAATAATAATTTTGTGAAAATTAATATGGGGAGAGATAAATAAGTAGTAAAAGAGGACATAGGACTAGTAATTATGCAATATGATTTGTCTATTATGATCCAAGATTGTAAGATTTTTCAAAGCTCTCTGTTGCTTTTAGAATTATATTTGAAGAATTAGGACCTCTGTTGAATAAATAGTTGTTTGGTGCAACTTTTCAAATGAGATAAGATTATTTCTGGAGAAACAAATGGAACTTTTCAATGAGGTAAGATTGCTCCTAAAAAGGCAAATCCCATATACCCAGAACTAATAGACACTAAGAAATGTAATATCAACCCAAATATATTAGCAGAAACAAGAACAATATTAATTCTTCAAACTGACTTCTGACCATGTTTTGGGTTTTTTGGTAGTCAAGCAAACACATAATTTAGTAGTTTCATGGCTTCCAAATTAACAAAGAAAATAATTCAGCATAATAGGAAAGACACACTTTCTGAACATTAAGATTATTATGTTTAGCCAAAAGATTTTTAAAGCGGGACTAACTTCGGTGATTTTGTGGTACCCAATGCATAGTCATTATGATCATCATTATCATTTAGTTTCTGATAAGAGAGCATGATTATTCAGGATATGCCCTCTGATCAAATTGATTTTGACTCATAGTTATTCTGTAGTACAGAGTGGAACTGCTTCTTTGATTTTCTAAGGCTCTAAATCTTTACAGGAGCTGAAAGCCTCATCTTTTGTCTAAAGAGAGATTTGTGGATGAACTTTCAATAGCCATTCAAGGCTTAACCCATTATACTACCAGGGTTCATATTTAGGGGACCGTTTCATCTACTTATCTCATTTATCTGGATGCAGCAACCACCATAACAGTTTGCTCTTGTTAGGTATTCTGGTGATTGTTTCTGTATAGATGGAGTCGGTGCTTTGCCCATCAAAATACAGACTGTTCTGCCTGTCCTCACAATTGTTCTTATGTTTGAGCCTGTTGTGGGAGTCACTCTGTCAATCTATCTTCATCGAGGGCCTTCCTCTTCCCCATTGACCGCGTACTTTATGAAGGATAATGTCCATCATTGGAGACTGTATCTACTGATAACATATCAGAAGTACCAGAGATGAGGTCTCCTTAGTCTCACTTCCAAGAGCATTCTGGCTGTACTTCTTCCCCAGAAGATTTATGCATGTGGCCGTCCAGAGAATACAGATTCCCCTCAAGAGCTACATAGTATAATTTTAGGATAACCTCTAAATAGGTCTATTTCTGTATTCTTTGTTACATGGGATGAAGCATTTAGTTCATTTGACATAATTTACTTGCTAATTATGTATTTACTAATGATCTGTGGGCCTTACAAATCATAATGAAATTTTAATAGTAATAGTATGGGATTTCCTATTTGAAAATATGACAAACATATAGCCAACATTAGGAGAACTTTTCTGTGTGTGCTTGTGCTTTAGAAGGAACAATTTGCAATATTGAAACTATAACATATAGGTATATATTTTATTCTTAGCAAGTCTATCATATTCCACTGCATTGTCAAGAGGTAAAGGAGATACATAGAAATATATTTAAATAATTGCATCTAACATTTGCCTTATTCTCAAAGGTGATCCAGTCGTGTATTGACTAGCTACTATATTGTTATTGGGAAGTTCAATTATTTAAATTCACATCAGCTATTCCATGGAGAAAGTGATGCCAGTCTGTTCCCATAAGTACAGCACATCTAGTCTATCCTATAGGATAATTATGAATCAGAATCAAATTGATGCCAAGAAGTTTCGTGACATTAATCAATTAAACATATAGTTTCTACATAAATCATAAATCCAGATAAGTATTCAATAATATGCTCTTTATGTTCATGATGCTAACTTTTGGCAAGCCAGATACAAAAGAGAATGTATTTGATAATGGAAATTTACAGGAAGCTTAAAACAGTCATCTTATAAAATGTTGAATGTTAACTATTTCCATTGAATGTGGAAAGGAAAATATTAATTCTCTTACTAACTTATTAAGCTTAAATAGCATTTCTAATCATTAAGTAATATAATAAAAATTATGTATTAAAGATAGGAAGCATAGCTGCCATAGTTAATAGTTCAAATATTGCTAACATATAGATTTAAAAGATGCATTATTTCTAACTATCAACTATATATGGAGCATCCTTCTCCAGCATCAAGCACTTAAGTAAGAAATTGCAACAGTACCCCTCATGGACACCATGCTATATACAGAATGATTAAGGTATATGAATTTCATCCCTGAAGGTGATAAATCCTGTGGGCAAAAATAAAAGCTAAGCAAAATAATAGCAATAGTTAAGGGTCTCATGTGTATCATGGGATGAAATGTGCTCTTGAAATAGGAAATAATTTAATGAATAATAACACGAATAAATACAAATACCAAAGTGTGGGAAAGAGAGAAGATATTATTTAGGAAAAGAGTTTCCCCAGGCTAAAGCAAAATAAAACAACTTTGTTTTAGATTGGATCTAGACTCTCTCTTAAGAATGAAGAAGAGGAAAATATAGCTCACACAGGGACCATGCGTTACGTGCTAGGTGATGAAGCCAGACAGACACCAGCAATCACATTTGGATAACTTTCTAGAGCATTAGGGTTTTTGCATTTATGCAGAGTGATATACTGAGCCATATAATATTTGGGATTGGTACCTGAAACCATCTTACAAACCAGGAGAAAAAAAACACCACAATGATTACAAGCAAAGGCAAGTTAAAAGTACACTTTCTGATTCTTGGAGATAGGGAAGGGTCGCTTGCAATGGATCATATAACAGGATGGTGGTAGATTTAAATATTTTTTTTTCATTGTTGAAACATGCCATCATGTAGGTGCTGATGCATGAGGACTCTTTGTACAGCCAAGTCAAGACAATTTACTCATGCAACAATGTCTTTCTAAAAGAGTCAGGAACAACTTCAGATTATTTGTTTAAAAAATTATGAGTTAATATATATTAGACTATTGGGAAAAGAGCATAAAACTACAAGAAATCATTACAGGAAAAAAAACCAATGAACAGGGAGATTCCATATACTTGATTATAATTTTTGTAAAAATAATCAAAGCATTTAATAGATTAAAAACCATAACTCATTTTCTGAGAGATTATACTTTCTAGTTATTTGTAGCTTAGCTAATCCTAGACGATGCAGCAAAGGATGGGGTCAGAATTGCAAGTAAAAGGAGACTGTTATACCACATAGTGAGGATTACAGTTATTCTGAAAATAAAGATAATTATATTGGATATTAACTGGAAAATAGATAAACAAGATTTGAAAAAGAAGAGTGAATCCTAGAAATATCAACTAACATAAAAATTTATGATAAAATTTGCACCATGTATTGAGGGTGAATAAAAAAATTAGTGAATGATATTAGGCAATTGATGACCAATTAAATCAGAATTAATTCACATGAAATAAAAATTCCATACTTTATTGTAGGCTTTCCAGTGAAAAGAAATATTATAGGCAAAGAATTTTGTCCTTAGATTGAGAGAATATTTAGAATAAGGTTTAAAGGTCACAAGGCATTAAAAAGAGGGGTAAGTTCCACTTTCTGTAATTAAGTACTGCTGCTCAAGAAAACACTCAAAAATTCAAATGTAAAGCCAAACTATACCTGGTAGAAAATAAATATAAAATAGAGTAATTAGTATAGAATATGTAAATGCTGCTTATCAGCACATTAAGAAACAGTAAAGCAATGGGAAAAAAGTTATCAGGTTCTTTCTGAAAAATGCATAAAAAAACCTGGTTTTATTATTCTTTAAGACAGTAAGAAGGAAATTAGCAATGAAGTATTGATTTATGATGATATGGTTCAGAATAGGTATTAACGTTATTGATGACAATGAAAATAAATCTTGATCACTGAGAGAAAGGATTTAAGATAGCTACTTGGGAAAGCAATTATGAATGCATTATTGAATTAAATCCACAGATTCAGAGAATCTTATTTTATAGCCTAGTGAATCATACCCAATGTGTGTGCTTTGGACTAGAATTTCTTTATAGCCAGCCTACTGACATCTCAGGCTACAGAGGATTTTGTTATTATTGTTGGTTTGTTATGTAGCTTATTCTTTAGGTTGTAAGTTAACCAAAATATTGTGTTCTGTCCCCAGTAAATTCCACAAAGCTTCTTTATGTAGGAAACTCAAAGAAGTCATCAGACATGTCTTCAATATTATAAATTTGCCCCTGTTTGAGAAATATTGCCCTAGATAGCCTTTTGAGTATTCACCATGATGTAAAGGCATCTACGTAACATTATTTCTACTACCCCAAACCTGAAAACAATCCAAATGTCTTTGGTGGAATGGATAACGAAATCATTGTATGGTCAAACAATGTCAAATTATACTAAAAGTGAAAATCACCAAAGCCAGAGACACTCCCAAGTGGGTAAATTTCAGAAAATAAAATGAACTGAAAAATTAAGCAATAGTTCATTCAATATGGGATAATGTCTATAATTTAGAATGCACTTATTAAAAAGAGAACAAATGCTAAAAAATGTTTGGGTCTAAAGTATAACAGAAGATCACTTGTCTACTCACCATCCTTCGAATGGTGACTATTTTTTAGTTCACTGTTACCTTTATCACACTAACACAGCTACTGGACAGCTTCCCATATTTTTTCTTCCCTCTAACTTTTCCAAACCATGATGTTCTTCTCTGGCAATTGAACCTTCCTTATGATGTGTTCTAAATAATAGTTTTACCCTCCTTGCTTCTAAGAAGCACTCAATTCATATAGTCTCCAGAACAATTTGCACATTTTTCTGAAAATCCACATTACATTTAAAATCCTTTGCCTACATCACAATTAAAATGCATCCATCCATGTTCAAGCTTCCTTCTTTGGGAATCAGCTTCCGGATGCATATGAATGAATGGAAAAGATCAAGATTTAAGTAGCAACACTTAGTCATCTAAGTGACATTTTTACTTAACCACTTTAAAGAGGGTTTTGATCACTAGTTTGTTGTGGTAGAGAACTCCCAAATGAATTACTGTGCATCAAACTGACAGGTATTAAAATGTTGTTCTGTATTTCCAATATTAATCCATTCTGTTCAAACATATTTAGTTCCTACAAAAAATTTTACTTGATATCCTTAGCATGAATGAAACAAACTGTGAAACTTGTACACTGTTTTTGTAGGACTTTAAGATGTCTAGGTATGTCTTAATGGATGCATCTGTTTGAACAGAAATATACAATTTACTTTTGTTTGAATAGCAGTAGACATGTTTCTTCGAGAAAGAAGAGTAAAAATGAGATCATTAAAATATGTAAGGGGACATTCTATTTCTGAGAGTTAATATCGAGCAGTGGAAAGGCATGACAGATATTTAATGCAGAAAATGTATAAGGACTCAGGCTTCTGTTGCTCTGGCTGCTGAACCAGCCAGTCTGGTGAACCCAAAGCCAGTGGGGTTGCACACACAGCCGTGGTACATCCTCCTGTGCAAATGGGCTGCCCTGCCGTTTCTAAGTGCCACGTCAGATCTATACAGTTATCAGTAAGAAAATGATTAGACCTCACTCTGGAGTCGCTTTGGGATTTGAAACACTTGAAAAAAAAACAATTTCTTTCAAAGAGAATTGCCTACTGTTGCTTTTTAATCAATGTACCGCAGTATTATGGGCATATAGCTAAAGACCCAGGTCTATAGCATACTGACTCCTAAAAATAGCTGGCACATTTGGTGTCCTATGACCAATTTTTAAACTGATTTAAGAGTGAGCTAACATACTCTACCTTAATTGATATTTGGAGGAAATTTTAATATATCTTCACTTTACAGGGCCAGGCATTTAATTTTATTAAATTAAATATAATTTAATATTATGAAGTAGGGAATATTGACCTCAGGGTTCCCCAACTAACAACCTCTAAATGAAAATAAGCATAGCAATAAAGCAGAATACTAAAAAATAACATTCTATTAGGAGTTTTCCATAAGAAACTCATTGTACTCTGTCATAGTGGAAATAAAAAAAATCTTTATTCTTCACAAGTTTCTTCGGCATTTTAATTGCTTTGTAAAAATGCCTTTAATTGGGTGGAACTCTAGAGAGCTGATCATCAGTTTAACACTCAACAATTCATATCTATCTTGTTTCATCCCCTTCATTGCGGTCCTCTCAATTTGTCCTCATTATTTCACTTTCTTCCTGTATTTCCTATTTCTATTACTGTTTCATCTTAAGAAAATTTTTTTCTTGGATGAACATTCCCCTTTTGATCTTAAATAGATGCTTATTTCACCAGTGTTATTGTTTCCCTAATAGACCTATTTTCTGGCTGGACACTGAGCCCATGGGAAGAGAGGAGTGGGGGTGAGAGGCAGGTAAGGAACTGAGGGTGAATCAGCATCAAATGCTTGAGAGTTCCACGAGTGTCTATCTGACTAGTAAGCTTGACCTTCTGTATGATTTTGAGTTTTGTTCCATTTTTATCTCTTACTCACTGCAGGACCTTCTCATGTGACCCTATGCAGTGCAGTTGATTATGGTAGCAGGCAGCAGCTTTCTTATTCATTGTAGACTGCAAACTTTGAGAAGAATACTTCCCAAATGGTGCAAATGGTTATCCTGCTTTCTGGCTAATCAAAAGTCTGGAGCTTTAAATCCACTCAAAAATGTGTCTCGGATGAGTTAAGTGGCTATCTTCTGAAATTGTGCAACACAGCTCTACTCTGACATATAAAGGGATCACCGTGAGCCAGAATGTCTTGATAAATTAAAAAAAAATCTTTTGTAAGTTGCCTTTTTCATAGGATTTTATAAGAGGCAATATTTCACTACTCAAGTATTACTCAAGTCTGAATAATATTCAGGTCTGTGTCTCTGAGCATTGCATTTGATATTACTTAATTGACAACTTTTTTCTTTAGAGATGTTCTCTTGTTCTTTAACTCCCTAGTGTAAAGATAATCACACAGCCCTTCTTTTCCCTAGATTTTAACTCCACACACAGCTTTCTTTGCTATCAGAACTACATTATCTATGTCTTTAAATCAGCTTCAGATGGCATATTCCTAGCTTCATCTTTTTATATTCTAGATGGTCACGCACAAGTGTCTGTGCTTCAATGTTTAGCAGAACAAAGACCTCTCTCCTCGGAATCTATTACAGTTAAGGGATTCATCAGCCTTCTGCATTTCCTTTAAAATTCAAAAGACTATAAACACAAGTTATGAAAGTGCACTCATCGAGATGGTTTCAATTCTTCTGACTTCACTTGATGCACTCTTTGTATCATCTGTGTAATCACTTTTGACACTTGGTGATAAATCTCTCAGTATTCTCCACAATATAGCATTCTGTTTCAGCTACAGAATCGCACCATATCAGTTGTTGCTCACATTAGAATTTATTGTTTTCTGAGGTTCTTTAGATAGGTAGCATTCTTTACCATAAATTTATAATAAATAGAAAAGTAGTGGCAAGTTGTGTGACAATGATTACTTTCACTTTCTTGATTTTATTCTTTGGGACTATATTGGTTAGAGCCCTGCTTAAAACTTATTCTGCTTCTTAGGGGGGGAAAAGTGCAGCAGTTATATACTCTAGTGCCAATTTGATTAAGAGTATAGGGGTGGAGTCTAGCCTGTCAATCTGGCCATAGCCAATGAGTCATCTGTGTGGGCATGGCTTTCTCCTGAGAACTCTGAGAAATCTCACAGTATTTCTAATTGGAGGTGAGAGACTTGGCTCAGTCTTTTGGAGATGCTCTACTCACAAGACACAAGTCTCAGTCCCTGGCACACATTGCATCTGACAAGACGAGTTGGCATTTTGCTGATGAACCCTAGGTCCTGGGAACTGGAGGAGCTAGAGGAGAAACCACATGGGCTTGCCCTGATGGATCCTGACCTCTGAAGTCAGAAGAACCACGTGGAGACTCCTGCTGGTGCTGAGTTGGTTGGGAAACAGCAGAGAGGCCACTGCCAGTGCTGAGATTCTTCTACCACCGAGGATTTACAAGACTCTGCACCCACTGCTCTGCAATTGTCCTGGTATCATTGCATGTGCTTCGTGAATCTGAAGAGGACTTATGGGTTGAACATATGGACTAATATCGGACTTATGGGCTTGGACTGGACTAGACTGAGATGCAAGTTTCCATTCCTCTTGTATATAAACCCCTCCCTTATATACATATGTGTGCTTGTGAATTTTTTCTCTAGTTTACCTGGATTAACACAGCAAGCCTGGACTGACTTGATTGAAAAGAGTAGTTCTCAGGAAAACAATGGTAGTTGACTACACTCCATTGAATATCTGTCTCTCTCCACAGTTTTGACAATAATACAAGCCATGCATAAGGCTTCAATAGGTATTCCCATGCTTCTTCTGAGTCTGCCATTTCAGGAATTTGATTGGCAATTTTTCCTATTCCAGTTAGTACCCAAATTTCAGACATGTATATCTTGTATCTCTTTAAAATTTGATTGATTATCCATAAATTAGCAGCTTCAAATTGGTGGAAAACATAGCTGGTAACAGATGAATATGTTCCCAATATCTTCTTATGTTTATTTTTTAAATATTGTTGGAGTTAACATCATAAACATTTTATGATGCTAATTGTGTTATTCTCTTCTTGAGACAATTCTGATTAACATCTGGCATCCCAGGTTTATGTTTAATTTATTCCAGACATTAGGAAAATTAAAACTTTTAAGAAAGCATTTGGTATTTCCATTGAAATAATTAAGAATGGATTTTGACCTCTTTGTCATAATATCAACTCTTGATATGAGTAACTAACATTTGTTAAAGAGAATGCTCATGGGAACATTTATTTAAATACTACCAAAGCCAGTAATTCAGTCATATCCTGCTTAGGGTCACTATGAGTCAGAATACAATTGATAACAGTGAGATGGAAGTTGCTATTATTTTTTAATACCAAGTAATTTGGAAGAACAGATCCACTAAAAGATATATATTCATTTCAAAAAAGTGATCCAGCAGAATGTGAAAATTATCTAAAAAATATCATTGGCATACAATCCATTAGCATTTTTCTGAAAATAATTCACAAATGGTTGCAGAACTGCATCCAAAGAGAGCTGCCAGAAATGTAGATTTGAAAAAGGATGTAGAATGAAAACATCACTGCTGAATCAAATGGATCTTGCATTTGAAAAGAAAATATTGCAGAGTTCAAAATCAGAGAAAATGTCTGTCAGGACTGTGACCCTTCACCAGAGGAATTCAATCTATATTCTGAGTAAACAATATGAAAAAGTGCACAATGTGAAGAGTAATATGGCATCCAGATCTGAGGAAGTCTCACGCACAACCTGTGAAAGGCAGATAAGACAATCTTGTTTAATGAACACGAAGAGGACTTGAACCACATGCTGATGCAGATAAAAGACGAAAAATTTCTGTTTGGATTACAATGGAATGTTTAAAAAAATGTAAAAAATCCTCACATTTGAAACAATAGACCCAATATAAATAGATAAAGGTTTAAATGTTCTAGGATTTCATCTGACTTGAATTGACAATCCACATGTGCGTGCAGCAATCCTGAAATTGCTGAGCAAATTCAGGTTGTCTGGCAGTTTGTCATCCTAGGATGGCTTGTCAGGTGCTGCGATGCTAGTGTCTTGGTGACTATTATTTTGCCAGCACGGCCACCCACATTGAACAGGTTCAGTAGAGCTTCCAATCCAGGAATACACAACGGAGGACTTGCCCACGCACTTCAAAGGAAGTGAACACCGAAAACCCTATCTAGAGCTTGAAAAAATGAGCAGATTCTGAAGTCTTAATCAATAGAAGCATAGAAGCAGAGCTTTTAGAAGATAATGTGAGAGGATGGGTTGCTTGAGTCAGGGGACATTTGAAGTGTGCCTTAGGACAAGCTGCTTTATCTGAGTGCAGGCCACCATAATCCGTTGAGTTGGGGAAAACCCATGGGAATGGAGACTCTGGAATCATCATTTGCTGTTGCAGCACAACCCATCATAAGGAGAAACAGCTGTAAAAATCTACTCCTGATCAGAACTTGGAATGTGTGAAGTATAGGAACCTCAGAAGTTGTCAAAAATGAAATGGAACACATAAAGTTGAATATCCTAGGCATTAGTGTGCTGGTGTAGACTATTTTGAGTCAGAAAATCATGATTCATAGCATAGTAAACTCTACTGGTTCAAACATGAAATGCAGTGCAATTTATGATGGGAATGCATCTATCTGCTTTCATAGAAGTCTAATCAATGCAGCTATTTTTCAAATTTATGAACCAACCCCAAAAGTTAGTGATGGAAAACTTGGAGCATTCTACTAGATACTTCAGTTTCAAATTGATCAAACATTCAATCAAGATACATTCATAATTATTGGCAGTTGTAATAAAAAGTTGGAAAGAACAATAGATGGAAAATATGGGCTTGATGATAGAATTAAGCTGGAGATCACATGATAGATTCTTGTAAGAATAATGACTTTTATAGCAAGTACATTTATTCCACAACATAAAAAATAATTGAATATATATATATATATATATGGATTACATAGAAATCAAATTGAAAACATTTGTGGGAACAGACACTAGAGATGTATAATGTCAGGAGCTAAAACTAGGCCAGGTGCTATCTATGGAACTGACATCCAATTACTCCTATATAAGGTCAAGTTCAAACTGAAGGAAACAAGTCCAGAAGAGGCAAAATTGGACTTTGTGTCTCCCTCACCTGAACTTGGGGAATATCTGAAGAAGAGGTTAACTGCATTGAACATGAATGACAAAGACCTGACAAACTGTGAAAGGACATCAAGACCATCATATGTAAGTTCAGAATAGGAGGACTGATGAGAACGTGTTTATGCATTGTACTGCTGACCATAAAATCTGCAGTTCGAAACCACCAATCAACTCCAACGTCAAATCGGAGGACTTTCTATTCCCAAGAACAGTTTTAGTTTCGGAAACTCACATGAGTGATTCTATCCTGCCCGACAGCATTGCTATGAGTCAGTGAAGCAGATTCTTCACTTCAAAGGCTATGATTACCTCTGCAGAGCACTGTGTTGATGTATGTGGGTATTATAGAATTTGGGGACACAAAATGGGGAGAAAAAATGCATGAAGTGGTTGGCTTATATACTTTCATATCTGGGGGACTATATTCATAGGACTATGGTGCAGGTGTTCCCTTAACTGCACCTATTAAATATAGAATGCTATTGTTCACTTACAGAATATTATGTTTAAATGAGGCTCACACACATTGTTTTCCAAAATTCTTCATTCAATGTCAGGTAGTACTTCAACTCAAAAACAGAAACACATATTTGTCAGAGAAAGGGATCTGAGGGTGTGAGTGTCCTGCAGTGGTGCATGGTAGGTACAAACCTTGGCCCAGCCCAAAGGAGCAGTCAAGTCCTAGAAGGGTGGTAAGCTCTCTTCCCTCTCTTTTCTTCTTTCCTACTGGACTTACATAAAGTCCGTGGAAGAGAAAGAGTCAGTGGCACCAATGAGACCTCTGGGTCTTGGAAGGTAGATTTAGCTGTACAGTATTATAAAATATGTGCATCTAAAAACTGCCCATGCCTCCCAGCAGCAGCCAAGTGTCAACTTATCCTGCACCCTGACTCCTCCATCTAGGTGTTTGGCAGGGAAAAGGAATAGGCTGGCACATATTTATTGTATGATTGTTAGTTTTATCATGCTAGGTACAAAATTATTTTACTCTAGTTTTGTTTAAAATTCTATAGGGCTAAAGAGTTGTCTAAGAGTGAGAAGTTGACAAGAGGTGAACTGTGGCAATTTACATAATCTGTCAAATTATGAAGGGGTGAAATCTAGCCTATAAATCAGGTCACTGCCAGTGAGGCCTCTTTGTGGGCCTGGCCTTTTCCTGAGGATTCTGAGAACTTCTTCCTTTCTCCCTAGAGGTGAGACACACAATCTCATCCCACGAGACATTAATGTTGACATGACACATGGAGCTATGTTGATGGAGCTAGAGACCTGGAGCAGGAGGAGCAATGTGGAAACTCATATCAATGTTGAAATGTTTCCTCCACCACTGGGACAACAAAACTTTCCACCCACTGGCCTATGGTTTTCCTGCATTCAAAATCATTGCATGTGTCATGTGATTCTGAAGAGGAATTTATAGACTTCTATTGGACATATAGGCTAACATCAGATTTATAGACTTGATCTGGAATGGGATGGGGTGTTTTCTTAATATAAAGTTAATCTTTTATAAAACTGATTTTTGCACATATGAGAGTCTATGGATTTGTTTCTCTCATCAATCCAGGCTAACATAGTGGTCAAGGAATATTTCTTCATGTCACGGATGTAATAGAATTATTTGAAAAGTCTTTGATACTGGCATTAGCTAAAGTTTCTGAGACCACTTATTTATTTATTTATTTATTTATTTATTTATTTATTTATTTTGGTGAATAGGATGTTTCAGGAAAATCAAAACCCCACACCAATATAAGTTTTCAAAGGCCCTGAAATATCTGCCTAAATCTGTATAAATACCACCAGTGATGATTTATTTTTATTTTTTTGGCATCACTGTCCTCATGTGGTCGTGAGAGCTACCCAGCCTTGCTCCTGTAGAGCTGCTGCTGGATTTAAACCACCAAGCCACTGGGCTGCAGTCCCGCACTCAACCACTATGCCACCAGGGCTCAGCCCCCAGTGATGTTTTATTAACTTGCCCTCAAATTATAAAATTATGCATGAGATACTTTATAATTAGTTCTTGAATCAAGTACTTTGACTCTTTAAATCTAATTCGAACCAATACCAGGATGATTTAAACCAAAAAATAGCTAAAGAAATGACTGCATATCATTCTATTGCTTCAAAGATTATATCTATCTCTGTATGGAATTTGTATTTGTCATTACTGGTTCTTATTCATGCAGATTAGTGATTTCTTGAATTTAGGAGATTTTTTTCTTTTTAAAATCTTTTCCTCGGGTTGAGCCCTGGTGGCACAGTGGTTGTGCGCGGGACTGCGGTCCCCTGGGATGGAGGTTCGATTCCAGCTCCATGGAGCAAAGGCTGGGCCTCCTACTCCTACCATCAGAGAGTAGTGATGCCCCCCCACAAAAAAAAATCTTTTCCTCAATAAATAATCTTAAATTTCTTAAAGGAAAATCACGAACTGAGCATTTTCTCTTTGGCCAGATCTGGACAAGACAGCCCTCTGGACAAGGCAGCCTTGCACAGGCCTCACCAGAGGAGATGAGCACCCTGCAGAACTGCCTGGCCCCTGCTTCTGGCATCTCACAGAGCTCATCTCCCTGGGTAGGGCCCAGTCCTTCTCCCGAGCATTCCGGAAACCAAGTTTGGAAAAAGAGATGATTTGCTAACAGTTCATCTCCAAACCGGCAACTTGGAAATGCAGCACAAGAAGTGTCCCTTTCCCTTATCAGCGCACATGTCTTTAGCTCAGACCCCATACATATCCCACAGCCCCAATACCAGACATGGATTCTCTTGCCTAACTTGTTGGACTACAGAACTCATTCGGAAGTTATTTTCCTTGCCTTAATAAATCCTTTCTGTACTTTTCATTTCTGACTGAGCCTTGTCTCTATACTGTGCCTCCACCTCCACCTCTCCTATTTTTTTTAGAACACAGATTTGGCTTCATGTAATTAATATTGACTGTGCTTATAGCAGAGTTATGGTGGGATTTAGGCCATGGGTGGTACTGCTAAGCATGGTTCAGCAATTTGAAACCACCAGCATGGCTGTGTTAGTCCCGATAGACTAGAGGAAAAAATTTCATAGACACGCATATAGATATAAGGAAAAGGTTTATATATAACAGAAATAGGACATTAAGAAAGCATCCCAATCCAGTCCAATGCAAAGTCATAAGTCCGATATTAACCCAAATGCCCGATATCAGTCTATAAAGTCTCCTTCTGACTCACAAAGTCACAGGTCAGTGGGTGCAGAGTCCTCGGGCTGGCAGAGGTCTCCCTAAGGCTCCTTGCTTCCAGGGCTCAGGGTCCATCAACAACATACAGCTCCAGCTTCAGAGGTCTGGCTCCATCAGGGCAAGGCCGTGTGGTCTCTCCGATGGCTGCTCCAGTTTCTCGGACCCCGCCAGCTTGTCTTTTCCGTGACTCATCGTTTCTGAGACTAACTCCCAAAAATTGGGGGAGATAGCTTCTCTTCTTCACGAGCGAAATATCGCAAGATTTCCCAGAATTCTCAGGAGAAAGCCATGCCCACACAGAGGCCTCATTGGTTACTCAATGGCTATCTCCAGATTAACAGGCTAGACTCCACCCCTTAAATTTCAGTCATAAAATTAACATAAGTACATGACTGCCACAAGGCCTTGAGAACAAGGAGACTTTCTATTCCAAGGAAGCGTTATATTGCAAGAAACCCACCAGGATAGTTCTAGTCTGTCCTGAAAGGTTGCTGGGAATTGGAATTAAACTGATAGCAGTGAGTTATTTGTTTGGTTTTGACTTTTGATTCATATAGAACACAGAGGAAAAGATTAAGCATCTTCACATAGATGCTTCCATTTCAATTTAAATTTCATTGGAAACCTATCAATGTGGTACGCATACATATTTGAATTTCTAAGAGTTTGTGCAATGATTTTTCAAAAACAGGAAACATGGTACTGATCTTTCAAAGTAGAATAATAAACTAAAAATGAAGGTGCAAATAACCCACTGCCTTCAGAATGAGTATTCATAGCTGTTCTTCCCTATGCTGATTTAAGAAATTATATATGTTTAATAGTATTACATTGAGGAAGAACAGTGAATACATCAGGATCCAGAATATTCAAGGAATAAAAGAAAGAAAGAAAAGTTAGATATTTGGTATTTTTATTTAGAAGCGTTGGCTTTCAGTGAATTGAATTTCAATACACACACAGTAATGTGATTTTGAACGCTTGAATGCATTTTCTCTATTTTTAGTTGGTGTGGTAGATATTCAACTAGTTGTATTTGGATTAGAATCCCCAAATTTGCATTGAAAAACAACATGTTTTGCACCTGCATGTTTCCCTAGAGTAATTTAACATTACATTTCTGACAAGATAATTCCATCTTCACTGGGGCTGACTGTGCACTGGGCTGCGGCAGGGAAACAAATGTGAACTTAGATTTGGAAAGGAAAAATATATTTAACTAAGCCCAACTTTGCACATATGCCAGAAAATAGCAAATTGGAGAATGACAAAAGAAGTTGTAGACCAAAATAATAATTTTGTCTTTCTCAATCTTCAAGGCAAATGTCTTAATTCAAGAGTCTGTGTACTTGTTTCTGCATTATGTGCATATGTGTGTAGGGGTTGTATGGCTTGCTTAGCATACTTTGCAGAAAATTATTTTAGCTGGAGAGGAATAATATGTAGCAGAATGCCAGAATTTGGGGGCAGAAGGTATGAAACATCTTAGAAGAACATTTAATACTTTAAATAAAACAAGTAATAGTTCTTGCTTCAAGTAAACTGAAGATATAATTAAATGCTAAACTTCAGCTGTTAAAATTCAGGATATATAATTCATAGATGGGCATACTGTCACTCATGCACTGCTTATAAACTTTTTCACCACTTAAAGATCCATTTCCTTTTTTTCAATGTGTGCTTTTGCATAAATATCAGTGGCACTCCTAGACTTTCAAAGAAGACTGTAGTCAGCACTTCTCAAAAAATGTACATTTTTCATTTTTTTCTCAACAGTAGATGAATTTAAGTAACCTGAATGAGAGGTAATGATTTCTCAGGAGCTGCTAAGTAACTTATTGTCAACTTTTAAAGAGTGGGGTAAGTCTGTTCACATCTCATGATGCCAAATTGTGAAATAGACTTTAAAGAAACCAAGTGGCAATGGTCATCACATAAGAAGTACCTTAGAGGAAAAAGGTACCAAAATTTAATTATAACTTATGAAACGGATTTGTTAAGTCTCAAATAAGACTAAAGACAAAGGCAAGTCAAAACCAAATCATCTGTTTATCAGCGACCAACGAAGCCATGTCTAAGTATTCAAAAATGTGACTGCTTAAATAGGACATTGGGAGCAAAGTTAACCATGACAAAATGATTAATGGTAACAATTCAATTGATCACAGCTGTAAGAATGTCCACAGAAGCAGTAAAAGGACCACAATTGAGATACAAATTAGAAAACTTTTCAAGATTGTCTCATAGATATTTGGCCAAAGCACAGAATGGTTATGCTAGTTTAGTACATGATTTCCATTAAGAGTACACTCAAGTAAGTAAGGCACCAAAGACATGGTGCCTCTCCAGGTATTACTAGAGGGATGGTTATAATTCACTTTGAAATATATTCTCCCTGAGGTCAAAACTTTTCACAAGGATCATCAAAGGATCAACAACTTAAAGGATGCTGAATCTGTTTGGAGACTCAGCATTGGATTAGGGCTCCCACTGCAGACCATATAGCCTTCTGTGCTCAGAATTTAACTTTTAATACATTGACAGTTTGCAAAACCCACCATTACTCAGCTAGCTCTTGTAGACATTAAAGTCTCCAGAGACCCACATTGGCTATATGAGTTGGAAATGACTTAATGTTAGTACTATCTTGTTGTAGTTTGAACTGATGAAAAGACCATATGCAATTATATTACTTATATATTATTTTTAAACATTTGCACACTTAGCTGTGATAAGTAGAGCTGAATTTTGATTTGTTTGAAGATACATAAATGTACTTATTGAAAAAAATTTGAATACTTTATATTCAGTCATGGAGGTGAAGGATTCTCTAAGACTAGACTTACAGAACATATATTGTCTCTCCTTCACAATCCAAAATTAAATGACTCACAACCTCATGTAAAAAAAAAACAGACTATTTCCTGGGCAATGTAAATCTTTTACAGATGTATTTTCAGTATGTAACTCAGTGTAGAATCATAGAATCATAGGCTCTCATTGAACATTGTACTTACTTCATTCAACTCAATCAAATCTGAACTGTTTCTTAGACATATAGAAACATCTATTCCTGGAGGCAACACTTGTCACTCTGAAATATTTGTCATCCTTTGAAATGTTGATTTGTGTGATCAAAGAGACAAGGGGGAGGATGGTTCTGTAATATGGGTTTTGTTAATTAGGTATAGCAGAATTTGAAAGGCATGCACTAATAGTAAACTTCAATAATGAAGCATAACAATAGTGAAATTATTGGTTCAACAGTTGCATCAAATAGTGCCAAATGTAGTGCCAAATGTTATTAAGTGAAGTATGAGAACTCTATACACATTCTGCTAAAATAAATATTAAAAATCTAAAAAAAAAGTGTATTTAAAAGTATGAGAAATACATAGGGCATTAATATATGACACAGTATCAGTAGTCTAAAGTTAAGAATCTACAAACATCATGTGAAGAACAGATATGTAAATGAGATGTTATTATTTGCCAAGGCCAATGATTGATTCTTTGACATATATCAATAGAAGAGAATAGAGATCTATTCTGGAATAATTTTCAAATTAATATGCCTACATAAATCAACTCTAAATTACCTAATGGTATGCATCATCTGGTTAAATTAACTAAATTTAGATATTAATTTATAAAATTTAAAAAATCTTGGCATACCTCCACTTTTCTTTTACGGCTCTTAATCAATTAAAGGTTGGTTATCAAATGTTGCAGTTAATAAAGATAGTACTATACCATCATATAGAAGCATAAAATTTTATTTTGATATACTCTTTCTCTCATTCCCTCAACTCTGTAGCTTTAGTTAAAAGATAATAAAAAACATTATTTTCTGTCTTGTAGGGATAGACATTATTTTCTATCTTATGAGGATGGCCCTGTTCTCAGCATCCTGTCAATAATCTAAAAAAAAAATCCAATTTACAATCTATCCATAAAATCATCTTCTTTTGTTTAACTTTTACTTGAAAGCTAATGAAAGCATTAGCTTTTTTGACAAGGTGACTTTGTGCACTGGATTCAGCAAGCGGGGACCAAAATCTTGCTGATTCCAACAGGTTCAATTAGAATAGAAAGCACTTAACCATGTGAGATACCCATTTCTCTATTACACATGTGGTTCATTCTTCAGCATTCTACAACCAGTACCCAGTGCAGTGAGCTTCTTCATTTGCTGAGGTTGATGCTCTTCCCTTTACTGCTTTATCTTTGACATTTCCTAAGCCTTCCTCAAAAAGTGTGATTCATCAAAAATTTTTCTTGCAGTGCCCCTGAAAACTTTCTGTAAAGGTTCAATGATTTGGGAAGATGTTCACTTGAGTTTTGTTAAAAATTTGTTATCAGTTAGGGCTCCAAAATAATTTCCCCGTGTCACAAAAAGTGCTGTAGAGCATCAAAGGAAATTCTGACAAATGCATTACTGAGGAAATGCATTGCTGAGGAAATGTATCTTCTGCTAACCATTAAACAAAAACACATGCTTTAAAATGTTTTATTTGTAATAAGCCCATACATGTATGTCCTAGAACACTGGTTGTATTTTTTCACTTATATCTCTGCACTTAGGAGTTTCAGTTAAACAAATGGCACCTAACAAAAATAGTCATTTCTGCAATTGGTGATCTTCAGGACAGAAGTTAAATAAAAGCTTGAAGGTTAGCTATCAGTCTTTTCCATCATTTATACAATGTGTTCAACCAGGTTCTTAATAAAAACAAAAATATTGATGCTTTTATATAGACATATAAAGGAAGAAGTTTATATTTTAAAATGAATCACCCAGCTGCAAAAGCAGACAAGTATAATTTGGTTCAACTCTCTGAGTGAGCTGTTAAGTGGGAAGCTTTTCCTGAACTACGCAGCCTCTAGATTGGTGAATCAAGAAGCAGGAAGGTAAAGCACAAAATTTGTGGATGCCATCATATCAAGTCGGTGGCTGGTAAAATAGATAGAATCCAAGGTAAGCTGGCTCTGAGGACTGCCCGGGTTGGTAGACAATATGAAGATCAAAATTAACATCCAAGCTTGTTAGGCCTGGCTCAAGAACTAGAGATGAATACAACAGATGCAACATCCTGTTTATCAAGAAGTGTGATGTTCTCCACAATGCATACTACATAGGCTCACAGAAATATCATCAAATCACCTAAGTAACTGCTCATGTCACAACAGATCCCATCATGGAGTAGATTTCATTACACTAGACCACACATTTTTAGGTGGTCCTCAATTGTCAAACTACTAAGCATCCTTCCCCAGAAAAGTTGACACATAACTACCACATACAGTTAATCAATTTATTGTAAATTGAATAATACTCTCTTTTACCAACCAAGATTTAATGCATCTATAGACATTTCTCTATTAAAATATTTCCTGTGAAAATTTCGAACAAAGGTGAACTGTTACTCGTATTCCTTCCTATCCAGTCAACTGCAATTACCTACTCAAAAGAACGTGATGCAAATAAAAATGCTTATGAAATTAAATAGAAAAAAAATTAAGCAGAGAAGAGAAATGCAAAAAGTAAAGATAACTTCAATATATTTAAAGACAACATTTTTAATGACAGCATTTATTGTAACTGAAGACAACATTCATATAATATGTCTAGTTTTTGCTGTTTTGCTTTTAAATTAGTAGAATATGCCTATCATGTAAATTTATTTAATTTTTGAGTTTAGTTCTGGAGCTTCCTCATTGAGTTTCTTTCCAACTGCTATGTCTTTCTCAGAGACTAGTGAGTTGAACTTACCTACTAAGATTGCTGAATCAGAGGTTACTTTATTCATATTTCAAAGTGTTGACAGATTTTATGGATCTATTGTTGGGAGTTTATATATTTATTATGCTAAATATCCTAATGAACATTGATGCAAAATATTTAACAAATATTGCCCAATAGAATACAAATGTATATAAAATGATTAATCCACCATGCTCAAGTGGCATTCATACCATGGATGCAGGGATGGTTCAACATATGAAAAAAAATTCAACAATATCTACCACATACACAAGAACCATGTGATAACATCAATATACCCAGAAAATGCATTAGGCAACATTCAATACCCATTCCAGTTAAGGCACTAAAGAATCTATGCTCGGAAGGACATTACCTCAATATAATACAAGCTATCTATGAAAAATCAACAGCCAGCATTATAATCAATATAGAAAATATGAAAATAGTCCTACTGAAAAAGGGGAGTAGACACCTTCCCGAGATGACTGCTGAAGACATGTGCATGCATGAGCAAGAGTGGTGACAAAAGCTGGTGGCTCCCGGCTATCAAAAGATATACCATCTGAGGTCTTAAAGGCTTGAAAGTAAAAAATCAGCCTTCTAGCTCAGGAGCAACAAAGTCCACTATGGAAGAAGCACACTAGCTTGTGCAACCATGCAGTGTGGAAGGAATCAGGTATCACACATAAAGGAACAAAAATCATATAATTGTGTGCCCACCCTCCTGATATGATCGCTGAAGACAAATGGTTCAGAGGCAAACATAGTGGAGAAAGTTGATGGTGTCCAGCAATCAAATGATAAAGCATCTGGGGTCTTAAAGGCTTGAAGGTAAACAAGCGGCCATCTAGCACAGAATCAGCAAAGCCCACATGGAAGAAGCACACCAGTCTGTGTGATCATGAGGGGTTGAAGGGAGTAGGTATCAAGCGCCAAGGAACAAAAATCACAACACTATGAATGAGCGGGAGTGCAGTGTAGGGACCCAAGACTCATTTGTGGGCTATAGGACTTTGCCTTCTAGAAAGGTTGCAGGGAGGAATAGGGCCAGTCTGGGTACAGTGAAGTAAGGGGAAATATACAACTTTCCTCTAGTTCTTAAAGGCTTTTCTCTGATCCCATTGTCTCCTCTCAAATATCATGATCTCAGTTCTACCTTGCAAATCTAACTAGAGTAGAAGAGGTACACTGGTACAGATGGGAACTGGAAATACAGGGAATCCAGAGCAGATGAACCCCTCAGGACCAGTAGTGAGAGTGGAAACTGGAAGGGTAGAAAGGGGAAGCTGATTACAAGGATATTCATAAAACTTCATTTCTGGAGGACAAATAGCAGAAGAGTGGGTGAGGGAAGATGTCTGACAGTGCAATATATGACCAAATAATAATAATTTATAAATTATCAAGAATTCATGAGGGAGGGGGAGTGGGAAGGGAGGGGAAGAGATGAAAAACTGATACCAAGGGCTCAAGTGGAAAAGCAAATGTTCTGAGAATGATGATGGCAACAGGC